>JAKUCM010005339.1:0-74316 GCA_023374145.1 Lepidium sativum | reverse complement strand
GAGAGAGATCGGAAAGAGACAGGTTGAAGTAGTTTCAAGTCTAGATTCAATGGCCCTTTAAACATTCAAAGTCCACCCTTAACAATGACAGCTCCTGTGATTTCCAAATAGTTTCGAAGAATTAAAATAGCACAAAATAAACTGAATTTTCTTTTTTATATGTTATCAAAAGACAATTTTGATATGACTTAACATTCCCAATGCTTATGTCGGTATCATACATCGTTATCCTGTTATTTAGGATTAGGGTTATTCTAAAAATGGGATTTTGTTAAACCCTTTGTGTTTGTTTCTTTACATAAGAGATTTCTATACTCCTGGATCCTGCATTCCTGCTACACTTTTATATTTGTCTTGCTTAATACGAAATACTTAAAAGCAAACTATTTCGTACGCTTTTTTCTGAGTATCGTGGTCTATTTTTGTCCAATGATATTTATATTTTTATTTGACTGTTAGTCGTCTATTATGTACTCAATAATCAATAATGATATTCATCACAAATATTTTTTCACTCACATAATAAAGTTACAAAGATTAGTTAACTTTCTAACATGTCACATTTTTTTTGTTTTCGGTCAAATACATTGAATCCTTCGAGTTTTTAAGTATAATTCTTAGTAAGAGTTTTGACATTCTTATACCTTACCACCAAATTTTGTTCCTACAATTAATTAAGTATATTAAAAATTATATTTAGTAAGTGACATTTAATTTTGTGGCAGATGTTAAATCTAATAAAGACAGTCGTATATACACATCTAGAAATCGAGTCTTATCAGTTGCATTATATAAAAACATGGTTAATGAGTCGGTCAGTATTTATTAAATATTAATATTGACAAAAAATTTAGAATATCGTAAATGTTTTACTAGTCAAATTTTATGTAAAATACGATAATTAGATTAGAATATTATGAAAAATATTTTTAGTCAATTTACCCAATTTTTTTAAACTCACAAGTCGCTTGGAATTGTTTAGAATTTGGAAAAAAATGTTTAAATTATGACTAAAATTTTATTGATCTAATTATTAAAAAAAAATTACACTTAGCTCATTGCATTAATCTATTTTTTAATCGAGTCTCACATACGCTCTAATTCTAGAATATGTATCATGATTACATCACGTGAGTTTCACGTGTAAGATAATGAACTTCATGAGATAATGCTATAAGAAGTTAAAGGGAGTTATATATGTCTCCAAGAACCACTTTAGTTTAAGCTTATGGATGATAATTTGAAAAGAAGAAAAAAAGAGATGAAGATTTCCGCTAGTCACGCTTCTAATTACATCAAGTATGACAATTGGATTAAGAGCCGCAAAATAAGAAATTTAGTTAACAACATTATATTTAGAATTATAAACATTTTTTTGTGTTGAAAAATATTGGTAGGGGAAGTAAAATTCCATTATCAATTGATTTGGAGTGGACTAACTAAACGACCCATTTTTGACAATTATATTACTTACTTTGAACAGTTACGTACTTCTCATTTTTGTTATTCTGATTTTAAAATATATAAAAACCACTAGCTAGCTACGGATTCACATTTCTAAAGATTTTCTAGTTCGGGAGCTTGACATTCCATTCCATTTATTTGTTTAATTATATATAAAATATGAATTTTACATGCCTATGAAACTACACAAAGTATAAAGAATTGTACAATAATAGCATTCAAATAAGTTGACAAATTTTTTTATAGCATTCAAACAAGAACAAAACAAGAGTCTCAAAGTTCTGAGAATTTGATAACTGCAAATCGATTTTGAGTTAAAAAAAGAAAAATTATCATTGTATTATTGTCCAATGTTAAACTAACAAGGCATTCATAACACATACGTTGTGGTATTTTGAACTATTATGTTATAATCTATATTTTGAAGGGATTTTTGTTTGTTAGTAATTGATAATTGACATCAAAATTTGAGATAATTCTAATTTAATATATATTTTTCTGTTTAGTTGATGTTTCAGGTTTTTCATACATATTAAAAATATATATATTTTTAAAATAAAATATATTTTATTATAAATTATAATATAATCTAACCAATCACAAATCAATGTACAAAATTCATATAATTAAAAATACTAAAATATTAAATTTTGCATAAAAATTTAAAATATTGACTAAAATAAAACAATTTTTTTCTAATTCATCAACTAAATGAAAACAGAAGAAATTATATATATAAAAGCAGGGTTGTCTCTTCTGGTATCGACAACTCAGCATGACACCTCATATAAAAAAGACTAATCAAATTACTTGACTAATCCAACTCATCACATGCTTCCACTTCTTCAATCCCAAATCTTTTGCTTTCAACAATCGTGACTCTTCTGTTTCCTTTTATTTTAAAAGATAAAATGTAATGACTCTTCTGTTTCTCCTACGCTAAAATCCAGTTCTCTCACAAAATGGATACTTGTGACAGTGTCACCATAAAAATTGTCAATTTAAGCCCCAACCTTAAGTGTAACAAAGTTGAGCAGGTTCTATTTTTTACTCTTTTAACTTCTCTCTTTTCGATTTGATTGTGGTTTTGAAGGAACAAATGTCAAATACAAATGCAGATTCATCATTCATATTAGTTTTCACATCATCATCTTCTTCTTCTCCCTCTTCTCTTCTAAAAGTGAAACCCTATTTTAATATATTTAGAAGGATAAATAATGAAGGAGAACCTCTTTGATGAAAAATTAATCAGAGCTTATCTTTTGTTTCTATAGATCGTGTGTTGTAGAAGGCTCAAGAAGGTGTACACGGTTCGATGACATCTGGAACAAGGCAACATCATGTTCACTCTCACATGTTTGAAAACAAGAAGACGACATCTGGAATAAGAAGATGATGGTTCTATTTTTCTTACGGAAGCTCCTAATCCTATAAACACTTCTCCGACCAAATTTGGAAGTTTCTACGAAAGATGACTTTTCTCTTCAAAAACTGGTTCATGTGGGTTATGAGATAATTACTTATCTTAAAATCTCTTTTTATATAATTAAATCAAACCATATTTCTTTTCCGTGAAGTTTATTGAGCTCTATTGTTCCCTAGGTTTCTACAAAGTGCATGGGCCTTCATATATGTGAAGAGACTGCAGGGGAGCAAGTTTTGACTTCTTTGATGATCAATGACACAAATTTAGATTAAACACAAAATATATCGTTATTTAGTGTTGGTGGATATTGATATTAGTTTCGAATCGTTTTGCATTCTCTTACTTAAAATTAAAAAAAAACACTTGCGCTCTATTTAAAGTTTATGAAAACTCATATCTACCCGATGGAAACAAGTTAAAACTTGCTCAATCTGATATGCAATGGAGGTTGTGTTAAAGGAGTTGGCAAAGAGAATACTTGAATTTGTTTACTTAAAGCTTTTACCCTGTGTGATAGTATGCTTATGGATTCTTGGTTCTTGGAGGTAGATAGTGTTGCTAGAGCTAAAGGAGATAGAAAAAGTATAAAATGAAGTTGCAGGATAATATTAAAGCTGAGAAAGAAAAGACCAATGATTTTTGCTCACCTACCTCTTATATCATATTTTTTATCACAAAGTATTATATTTATATTTAATACACAAAGTATTAGAAATTGGCATATCAAGAAAGCTGCTAAGATGCTTAAAGAAATTTTGAAACTGTAACTTCAATACATGTCTGAAGAAATTTGTTGGGTGTTTATTTGAACTAATAAACATACTTTGTTATGATACTGTTGAAAATATGATCAATTTTTTGTTGTTGTTTATAGGGAAGAAGCTAATGAAGCAAATACATGGAAGATATAATCAAATATGATCAAACTGTGTCGTAAACTTGGACGACATGTTTTTATTATGAACCACTAAATGTAAATCGGCACACTTATTATTCTCTTTTGAAGTAAACAAAATGCGTATAGTTCGGAAGTAAAGTCGCTAATAAGGAATTGGTTCAATGAAGTATTGCAGTGGGAAAAAGATCAATGTTACTTTTACCTACTATTTTCCAATCGTAAAAACATTTTCTATTCACCATTAACCAAAAATTATTAATAAAATAACCCCGCAGCGTAGCGCGGGTATAAATTTAGTGTTATTATAAAGATAGACCCATTTTCACTTAAAATATTTATGCATTTAATTTTTATCAAACTATGCAATCATGTTTAACAAGTTCTTAGAATTTACAATCTCACGTGACACGGTTTATCATTATCATAAATTAGTACTGGTTTTTCAATCTTTTAATAGTTCCGGGAATTGTTGACAAACAAAGAAAAGAGTTTAAAGAAATAATGAATGGTTTAAAACCCGTCAAATAAAAATCAAACCAATCATTCGAGCAAAACGTGTTTGTAATAGTCTTACATGTATAAGTAATAGCACATGTAAAATAAATAGAATAAATAAATGAATAAAATCCTTACTAAATAGGAGAAAGAAGAAGAAATTGTTATTATCATCAGTTTATTATGTCTTTCGGAATTTTAAACCAAATTCACAATGATTTTAGGAATGTTGACTTGTTAGTATAAGGGGTAGAAATTTTGTATTTGTAGTCGTATACATGCTTTAATAATATTTAGAATGATAAAATTCGATCTATAAATTAAACTTTATACGTTATTACGCGAGATTACATGTATTCGTATAATTGAACTCTAGTAAAACATAATATAATCAGAATTAACCACTTGATCAATTTATTTCTTGTTAATCGGTATATATTAATTAGCAATCCACAATAATTTTAAAATTGTTTTGACTTATAAGTTCATATATAATCGTATAAGAGAATATAAAGTCTTAATTTTTTTATCTTTATAGTAAGTCGGCATATAATTTTTTATCTGTATACATTATTACGCGAGATTACATGTATTCGTAAAATTGAACTCTAATAAAAAATAATATAATCAGTATTAACCACTTGATCAATTTATTTTTTGTTAATCGGTATATATTAATTAACAATCCACAATAATTTTAAAATTGTTTTGACTTATAAGTTCATATATAATCGTATAAGAGTATATAAAGTCTTAACTTTTTTTATCTTTATCGTAAGTCGGCATATTAATTTTTATAGTTTTACTGAATCTTATTACCGAAGTTGGATCAAATAATTAGACCGCGGAATCCATCGTATAAAGATGGTCGGAAAGATTTAAAAGAAATATTAATTATATCTCCTTTACGTGTAAAGTAGAAACATGCATTTGTGAAATATCTGATTAGAAGCTTCTAATTTATTATAAGAATATAGTAACACACGTTTAATAATAGAGAAGATGGAATTGTGTATGTAAATGTGAAAGGAATTATGGAGTCATATTTTATGAAAGAAAGCCAGGCTATTAGGGAACATAAAGTATTATTTAAGGTTTTTAAGTTGCTACAAAATTAAACTATAAGCAATTTGTTTTCCTCCAAAGTGGAGAACAATAAGTGCTTTGTTGATTATTATTACTTATTTATTTCTCATTTTTTCTCTCTATTGTTCTCAAAGGAAACATGTTGTTTGTTTAAAGACAAACATTTTTGTCCTTAAACCCTTTTTCTCTTAATTTAAGCTTTTAATGTCACATAGCCCTATCTTATTTAAGATGGCTATCGACAAGAAGAAAACAAATGCAAGATGGCTTTTTGAACAATGATGATTTATAGAATATGTGATTTGGTCTCTATAGCGATTAGTATATAACAAAATAACATTTAGTAATTTTCATTTATATTATATAGATTCAACAATATAGATCAATTTTCTTATTAACAATTGAATCAATAAAATCTAATTTATATATCAAATCAACCTTAAACAATATTATATATAAATTATACAACTTTTTAAAATTAAAATCTAATAGAAAAATCAACATAGATAAATTTAGTCACATGACCAATAATATTTATGTATTTTAGGAATATGATTTTACGACAGTTATCCATATCGATTATTAGAACATGTATGATAGATTTTGACTTGTAATTTGTAATTAAATTTTAATATAGAGAGTAGTAACTAATTTGACGTGTCTCTTGGTCAATGAGTCAAAGAGCTATACGAGTTAAGTTAGTCACAACCCACTCGTGCGTTTTGCTTGTCTTTATTTGTTGATAAGTCAATAACGGAAGCTTTGATCCAAATATCTTAATATAATCGTACTTTACAGTATTTTAATTGTCATTAGTAAGTGGCTACTCTAACAAATTAATCCTTTTCTCTTTCACGATGATTATTATAAGTTATGAAGATGGTTTAACTGAAGTTTTCCACTTGTTTCTAGGTCTTCGATTGTTGGTTATTTAATTACTATTTTATTATTCTATGTGTCAAATATTCAACTTTGTATGATTAATATGAAATGTACTAAGATTTTCTGCCAACAACTTATTTGTCAACTAAGAATTTTTAACGTAAAATTATAAAACTTCAATGCAGTAATGCAATTTACTTGCTTTATATATCTCCAATTTTTTAAAAACCCGAACGATATTATTACCGGTTATATGACTATAAAATCGTATTTTAGTAGAAAATATTATAAAAATAGACTGCAGTTTCCTCTTAATGTAGTTTAGTTGTTTTGATTGAAAGTTATAATTTGTGAAGAATATTATTTGTTAATGTGGAATCTAGACGATGGATTAATTTCTAAAAATGTCAAAATCTCGTACTAATAAAAAAAACAAAGAAATGGAATGAACAAGTCAAAGATAAACTCACGCAGAGGAAGAAGTAGCAAATTCATATAAATTTAGGTCAATGAAATATTAACCGTAAAAAGCAAGACCATAGAGATTCGTGAAAAATCGTTAAGATTTTGAACTTTGAAGTCAAACATAAACTCTTTTTGTTGTTCCAAAATAAACAAAACATTTTTGTTTCAATTATGTTATCTACATCTAGGCTTGCTTTTGACTTTGGTCCAAGAGTCCAACACGTCATTGCGTTCTAAAACTATGGATTACAATTGCGATGATCTCATTGTTGTGACGAAATTAATCCGAATTATCAAAAGAAGAGTGAGTATTGGGCTTTTGGGCTTTTTATCAAAAGAGAAATGGAATGTTGGGCCTTTGGATTTATCATCAAAAGACCGGCCCAATATCTTTTTCGACGTAAGATAAAACTCTCCGCGTTTCTCATCAAATAATGCAAACCGTACAGTCTTGATGATAAAAGACGACAGAATATTCATCTGTATATGGACCGAACGGCACGTTGTTTAGATACTTAGGATATATGCCTTTAGCCATGTGAAATTGTGTGGATAGAGAAGACATTTTGTGTAAAGTTTATATTATTTTATTCCATCATTTTCTTTCTTTTTCTCAATCATATTAAATTATAAATTTCTACAGGGAATCTATTTTCTTATAATTAATTACAGTGATTAAATTTTATTTGTTAAAAAAATTTAGACTTCCACACAAAGAAACAAAGTACCACACGTTCACTCAATACACTGTCTTAATAGGAATCTTAATCCATCATATTAGCGGCTAAACAAAAAGTAACTAAATCATTATTATAATAATAATAACTAAATGTTCATTTATATCATTTGCTGATGTAAATCCAAATCCCAAAGCCAATCCTCTCTCTCTGTTTCTGGATATCCAATCATCTTCGCAGTTCCCTCCAGTAGATGATAACGGTGAAGAGCGACGACATTAGGGATTGTATTTTCAGGTTTTAGTCACGCATATGGCAGTGAAGAAGGTCTGCGACATGTTTCCGAAGAGCTTGATCGAGGATGTTAACAAATGGGGTTGCATGAAGCAGACGGGTGTGAGCCTTAGGTACATGATGGAGTTTGGTTCTCAACCTACTGAGAAAAATCTTTTGATTTCGGCTCAGTTTCTGCATAAGGAGCTTCCGATTCGTGTCGCCAGGAGAGCCACCGAACTCGAGAGGCTTCCTTATGGTCTCTCTGAGAAACCTGCAGTTTTGAAGGTAGTTTTTCGGGAATCTGGGTATTGCAATTTGAATCTAGTGTTGCTACAATTCGAATTTCCGGTTCAACTTGATTAGGTCTTGCGGAACTTTGCTGGAATTGTGGTGTGTGATCGTTAAATTGCTACCTTAGTTCTGCTTTTTTTTTAGATTGTTTTATGAAATTTGATATTGTAGATTTTATGAAACTTGGATATTAGATTCTGTATGAATTTTTTTGTCATACAGCTGCTTCCACTAGATTCTGTATGATTACTTTTTGTTTATCTGTATCAAAGGCATTTAAAGCTAGTGCTACAGTGAAACACTCTGCTTTGAATTTTTGTGTGTGACAAACTGCCACCCTCAACTCAGAAATAGGTTTTGTAGATGATATTACCTTTGATGTTTTTGTAGGTACGGGATTGGTATCTGGAGTCATTCAGGGACATGAGAGCATTTCCCGAGATAAAGGATTCCAATGATGAGAAAGAATTCACTAAGATGATTAAGGCCGTCAAAGTAAGGCACAATAATGTGGTTCCCATGATGGCTCTGGGTGTTAATCAGCTGAAGAAAGGAATGAATTCTGGAAGTATTGATGAGATTCATCAGTTTCTTGATCGCTTCTACTTGTCACGAATAGGGATCCGTATGCTTATTGGTAAGACCTGGTTTTTAGTTCAATGTCTTTTCCTAGACTGCAAAGTTTTCGTTTGTTGTTGTTGTTGTCGTTGTTGTTGTTGTGTTATACATATTGAGACTGTTATGTAATTCTCAGGGCAGCATGTTGAGTTGCATAATCCAAATCCACCACTTCATACAGTGGGTTACATACACACAAAGATGTCTCCTATGGAGGTAGCAAGGAATGCCAGTGAAGATGCTCGATCAATTTGTTTCCGAGAGTATGGTTCTGCACCGGAAATAAACATATATGGGGATCCCAGTTTCACCTTTCCGTGAGTTCAAGTTCACCGCTTTTTTACCCTTACATTCGTTCTGTAGCTTTTGTTCTCAAGTGGCAAACAATGTCTTCTTCTACTCCTTATAGGTATGTTCCAACTCATTTGCATCTTATGGTATATGAGCTAGTCAAGAACTCCCTCCGTGCTGTCCAAGAGCGATTTGTTGACTCAGATAGAGTTGCACCACCAGTCCGCATTATAGTTGCTGATGGAATCGAAGATGTTACAATAAAGGTCCCCACCCCTTGCTTTTTCGTCTCTCTGCTACACGTTTCAATTATGTTGTTGCACCATTTTGATTCAATCATTGTTGTGGGTTAATCTAATAGGTCACAGATGAAGGTGGAGGTATACCGAGAAGCGGTCTTCCCAAAATATTCACCTATCTTTACAGTACTGCAAGAAACCCTCTTGAGGAGGAAATAGATTTAGGAATAGCTGATGTTCCTGTAACTATGGCTGGTTATGGTTATGGTCTACCAATCAGTCGCTTGTATGCTCGATATTTTGGTGGAGATCTGCAGATCATATCCATGGAAGGATACGGTGAGTCAAATACTACTTTCAATTTCCGAATTTCAGATCATATGCATAGAACCTGAACTACCTCAATCAGTATCCATAAGAAAGATTCAGTTTTGATATGAGTGTACTGTTGAAATATGCAGGGACTGATGCTTACTTGCACTTATCTCGTCTTGGAGATTCGCAAGAGCCTTTGCCGTAAGAGAAACTCCATGTCAGGCTACACAAGTGAAGAGAGCTTTGAATGATTAATGGTAGATGATGATTCTACATTACTTAAAGATTTATGCTTTACCAGTCTTTTTTAGATGTACAGACATTTTATTCTCGCATTATGCTCTCTTGATTTTAGACTCAGATATGGAGATTCTTCGAAGTGAGTTTAATCTCCTCTGATTATATTTGATTTGTTCTGATTCGAATCAAAACTTTGTAACTTTTTGGGTGCAAATCTCTTTTTTCGCATCCAAAAGTAAGCAAAACGTTACAAGTGGATATAAGATAAAACAGTTATTGAAGACGATATCGGGGTTGTATAACGATTTATTTGAAATTCGTTGTTTTGTTCAACGATCAGTTTAGATCTTAAATACATTATTACGTGCATAAAACGTTGTCGTTTCTGATTTCTCTACCACGACGTCGTTTAGCTTCTCTTTTCCAGACTCCGTTCTCTTTCGTGAACCCCAGCCTCACTTCGGCTTCAATACGCCGAACCCAACCTGTCTCTAGTTCGCATCCACCGTCACCGTCGTTCTTCTTCATCTCGGATAAGCGAAGCTGGTGCTATTTAGTCGACGATGTAAGTTTTTCTTTCTTTTTTTTTTTTATCCCAAACCCTAAATCTTTGCAAATTTTAAAGTTATCAAGGTTTCTTCTGTTTTTGAGCCTTCACTGATTTTGTATGTTTGATGTTCAACATACAAATTTATAGGCCAGGAATCTGTTTCTCAGTTGCTTTCTTCGCTTGATTTTGGATAGTTTATCAAGTTTGCGATTGAGTTTGTAATTGTTGGATATTTCGACATGACTGTGCTATGATCTCGTGGGAGTAGTAGATGATGGTATATGTTCTGTGTCGATGAGCTTACCTGGACTATCTCGTTGATGAATCATGTGATATAAAGCCTTTGATAGTGTTAGGTCGAATTTGAAGATGAAATATATATGTCAAAACTTTGGTATAGTCACATGAGAGTTTTTCTATGCTTGCAGAGCCTATTTCTATGGCCACAACAGAAGTTGTTCCAGCTTCTGCTGGTCCAAGATATGCCCCCGAGGACCCAACTCTACCCCAACCATGGAAAGGACTAATTGATGGAAGCACTGGAATTCTGTATTACTGGAATCCTGAAACGAACATCACTCAGTATGAAAAACCTTCTGCACCTCCTCCACCATCGCCAGCTGGTGCTCCTCCTCACTCTTCCACAACTCCGAAACTCGCTCAGATTCCTACACCCTCCGCAGGAAAAGGCCACCAAGCTCAGCTCGAACAAGCAAAACAAGTTGTTCATGTTTCTCAGCCGCATGGCTTACAACAACAGCCGCAGCAATTTTCATCCCAACATGTAAGACCCCAAATGATGCAGCAGCAGCAGCATCCGGGCCAGCAGATGCCTCAACAATCAGGTCAACAGTTTCCCCAACAACAGAGCCAGTCAATGCTGCCGCAGCCACATGGGCATCCTTCTGTACAGACTTATCAACAACCACAGCAGCACCAAGCGATGCAGAAGCAGCATTCACAGATGCCTCAACAGATGAGCCAACAGTATGCACATTCACAACAACAGTACATGGGATATCGACCTTACATGCAACCACATGGGGATCATAGTTCACATCAGACACCTCAAATTGGTTCCCAGGGTCAACAGTTTCCCAGCCAGCAAGAATACAACTCATTGGCGCCAAAGAGGGAGGGGGATGAGTTCCATGGAAGTAAGAAAACTGGGTTTTCTCAACCCCATTTACAAAATGCTGAAGGTTCACCATCTCAAAATACCTCCTTTGAAACTAATTTAGCATCGCAAAGAACACCAATTGCAAACTTGGCTCCTGCTCAGCAATACAATGGACCTCAAACAAACATGCAACATCCTGCTGCAGGCACGCAGTTTAAACAGCCAGGGGCTAATCTGGTTCACCAGCAGCTTGGATCTAGGCCTCCAAATCACATGGACTCGACAAATTTACACCAGAAGCCTCATGCTTCCCCTTTCCAATCAAATAATTCTTATGAGAACAATCGACAATCTCAACCTGGGAATGACCTGTATGTTAACACAAGAATGGAAGGGCCTGTTAGGGGCACCCAATCTCTTTATCCTGCAGCAATGCCTAAGGTTAGCTGCAGATGATTACTAATTCTATATAATTTGTTAAATGTTTAGCTTCACAGCACCTCTTACAGAAAGAACTATTCAAATGCTGTGCAGGATATAAGGATTGGTGGTGGTCCACCTGCCAATGTTGATCCCGCCATGGGGCAAATTGGGCATGGAACATATGGGCATGCTGGTCCGGCTTTTCCAAATACAACCTCGGTGAGGCCTCAATTTGTAACATCTCCTGATGTTTCCCATCTTTCGCCTGTTGAACTCTTCCGAAAACAACATGAAGTCACAACAACTGTAAGTTCATACTTCCTGAATTTGCTTCTTTTAACTAGCCCGTTGAAGTTTTTAAGCTGTAATGTGCTGTAATATTTTGCAATTGTTGTTTCAGTGAATGTTTGTCCATAAAACTCTACTGAGAATGTGGGAGTGGACTAACTTCAACTGGAATAAGTAATAGCATTTGAGAATAGTGTTATAGCTTGCACTTTTCTCATCTATTCTAAAATTTGTATGGTATTCAAAAACCTATCGTCTGTTGTGCAGGGTGAGAATATTCCAGCACCATACATCACATTTGAATCAAGTGGTCTCCCACCTGAAATACTTAGAGAGGTCAGTGTTATTATGAACTTTATAAGTCGCGTATGTTCTTCATACATATGGTGTGTTAATTTTGTAACTCTGTTTTTCAGTTGCTTTCTGCTGGATTTCCATCACCAACACCGATCCAGGCTCAAACATGGCCAATTGCTCTGCAGAACAGGGATATCGTTGCAATTGCAAAAACTGGTTCTGGTAAAACATTGGGATACTTGATCCCGGCCTTCCTTCTTCTAAGGCACTGTCATAACGACTCTCGCAATGGCCCCACAGTTTTGATCTTAGCTCCTACTCGGGAGCTAGCCACCCAAATACAAGATGAAGCCCTTAGGTTTGGCCAGTCTTCCAGGATATCATGCACTGTGAGTTTGTGTTTTTTAGTCTCTTTGACATTTTTCATCAGTGCTGATAGAGGCTAACCCTGGATGTTTTTGCTTAAGTACTAATCTATATTCTGCCCATCAGTGCTTGTATGGTGGAGCTCCGAAGGGTCCTCAACTGAAAGAATTGGAACGAGGAGCTGATATTGTGGTGGCAACTCCTGGGCGTTTGAATGATATACTGGAGATGAAGAAGATTGATTTCCAGCAGGTTTCCCTTCTTGTGCTTGATGAGGCTGACCGAATGCTTGACATGGGGTTTGAGCCCCAAATCCGTAAAATTGTGAATGAAATACCTCCTCGGAGACAGACTCTTATGTACACAGCAACTTGGCCAAAAGAAGTAAGAAAAATTGCGGGCGATCTTCTTGTGAATCCTGTCCAAGTTAATATAGGCAGGGTAGATGAGTTGGCTGCTAACAAATCGATAACACAGGTGAAGATCATCTAAACCATTTTTAATCAGTCAAAAAAAGATTCACCCACTTAAGTTGCTGAAATAAACCCATGCTTATAAATGTAGTATGTTGAAGTAGTCCCACAAATGGAGAAAGAGAGACGTTTGGAGCAAATCCTTAGGTCACAAGAACGAGGTTCAAAAGTTATAATATTCTGCTCCACGAAGAGGCTTTGTGACCATCTCGGGCGTAGTGTCGGACATAATTTTGGCGCTGTCGTAATCCATGGAGACAAGTCTCAAGGTGAGAGAGATTGGGTACTTAACCAGTTCCGGAGCGGGAAGTCTTGTGTATTGATAGCTACTGATGTTGCTGCCCGGGGACTCGATATAAAAGACATAAGGTTCTATAATAATTCGTAGTATATATATCTTTGCTTGTCTGCTATTAAAATTCGTTCCTTACCTTTGATCGTGTTATACTACTATAGAGTTGTGATCAACTACGATTTTCCAACTGGAGTTGAAGACTATGTCCATCGCATCGGGAGAACCGGTAGAGCTGGTGCAACTGGAGTTGCATTCACTTTCTTTACAGAGCAAGATTGGAAATACGCGCCTGATTTGATCAAAGTCCTAGAAGGAGCGAACCAACAAGTACCGCCGCAAGTAAGGGAAATTGCAATGCGTGGTGGTGGTGGTGGTTATGGTCAGGACCGAAGAGGCATGGTAAACCGGTTTGACTCTGGCGGTGGTGGTAGCCGTTGGGATTCTGCAGGTGGGTTTGGTGGCCGTGGTGGTGGTTTTGGTGGCCGTGAAGGTGGTTTTGGTGGCCGTGGTAGCGGATTTGGAATGAGGGATGACTCATTTGGCCGTGGCGGGAATCGTGGCCGGGGTTTGCCTGGTCCTGATTCTGGTCATATGAATGTAGGTGGTAGAGGCGGATTTGGTCGGTTTGGCAATAATAATATGGATGGCCGAGGCTTTGGCCGCAGTGGTGGTGGGAGAGGCTTTGGTCGCGGTGGTGGTGGTGGAAGGTTTGATAACAGAAGAGGTAGAAGCCGTAGCAGAAGTCCGGATTTGGTTCGGCCTCGTCGCCAGAGCTATAGCAGGAGCCCAAGCCGGAGCTATAGTCGTAGTCAAAGCAGGAGTTGGTCACGCTCAAGGAGTCGTAGCCCTAGGCATAGCCGTGATCGTGGTGGTCATAACAGGAGCAGAAGTTATAGTCGTAGTCCTAGTCCGGTCTATGAAAGACGGGATAGACGGCCACGTGTTTCTGGTTTTGATATTAAACCACCGACTGAGTCCATTGAGAACCCAGACATGAACACCGCAGCAGCTCTCGAAACCGTGGTCCCTACGCAAGCGAATGGTGTTCTCTCTCCGGAGGTAAACGTGGCTTTAGTACGACCGGTGGTCGATGAACCTTGAAAGTGAACACATCGAATTATCTAAACTACAGAAAAATCACATTTCATCCCAAAATTTTTGGTTATTGAATGATCCACCAAATCAAACACAGCTGATGTGTCATCTAAAAATTGTAGGTTGGAGTTTCATCATTTTTATTTTATTTTTTTTTATTTATCCCAATGTTATTTTTGTATTATGGAGAGTTAGTTTGTACTGTATTAAGAGTTCTTACCTTCGACCGCATTAAAAAAAAAATCTGGATTGGATGATAGAAATGGTGAACAAAATAATCAATAATTCACAAAAAATAAATTCACTAATTTGAAGTCTAATCTAATCGCTTTTTTTGCCAACCTCTCTAGTCTTCTTTGTATAGTTCTTAGAGTGGAAGTTGGAAAAGAGAGCCAAAAGAGAAGCATTAAACGCAGCGTTGAAACACCATCCCCAAATCCCGGAACAACCTGACCCGAATAAATGTTCTCGGAGCATCCAACCGGATAACCCGAAGCTGAAAACAAACTGCACTATCTGACAATCCGTCACCAATCTCTTCCACTTCGGCCTTGATCCAACGGCGCAGAGGAAATAGTAACCGTACATGATGACGTGGACCGTCGAATTAGTCACGAGCGCGATCGGAAACATCGATTGACGAGTTCGGAGCCAAAGGTAACACATGACCACAACCGTCGCGTGATGGTACACGTGGAGGAATGAGAGCCGTTGGATTGATTTGCTGAGTATAATGAGGATTGTATCTCCGAATTCTAGAATCTTCGAGAGGTAGAAGACTTGAGCCCAGAAGAAAAGCGACCCGTTAGGTTTTACGTCGAGAGGGAAGCAAATTGCGTTGAGGAAACGATTCGACGTTTGATATGAGGTTATGGAGAGAGTGCAACCAACGGCCATAATTAGAGAAAGGAGACAGAGAATTAGACTGTGGATGGCTATGATTGGTTTGAGAATGTTGGGACCGAGTGAAGGAATTGAATCGATGGCGAATCGGAGGATCAATGTGGCGGAGAGGTAAACGATGACTGCGACGAAGACGAAGAAGATAGTGGAGCCTATGGTTTGACCTTCGATCCAAGTGAAATTGGAGATGTTGGGGTGGTTTACGAGCCAGTAGGTTAGTGTGGAGGATATTGATGCCATTCTGTGAATCTCAAACGCCTCCGCGTGCCGACGGTGGATCGCCGGAGTTTGAAGGTTGAAGACAAGGTAGAGAGAGACGAAGGATCGGACCCAATTGGCTTATTTATTGGAGTATATTTAATTGATGATACTATGAGTCTTATATAATTTTTAAAAATAAAAAAAAAGTAATAAAATGGTATGATTATGTTTGATATGTCTAATAATACATTTCATAGAGACCAATAATACATTTTTTTTTTTGTCAACGGCAAATTATATTTGGCCACAATTGGCCGGCTCAATAGCCAAATTCATACATAATGTAGGCGGGAGACTCGATCTCTGGTTGTGCAAATGAACTGTCTGATGTGGACTTACCGCCTGCCACTAGACTAAGAGCCATTTGCGACCAATAATACATTTTATTAAATTTATTACTAAACAACTTTTTAGATACTTTTTAGATATCACCATTAAACATGCCCTTAGTTTCAGTAGAGTATGTCTCATGCATTGTATCGTATATATGTTTTAACAATGCAAAATTGTACTTCTTTGGTAATGCCTGCAATATCCGAAACTTGAACCTGAACCCGAACATGATTTGATATAGCTGAATCCGAACCGAACCAAAATCTATAAAATACCCGAATGGGTTTTACATTATGAAAATACGAGTACCCGAATCCGATTGGATAAAATCCGAAACCCGAAAGGTACCCGAAATACTCGAAATATATAATATATTTACACAAATATTTATATATATACTTATAGTTACACAAATATTTAAAATTATAATTACACATCTAAAAAACTAATCAATTTATAATCAATATAACATTATAAAACTAAAATATTAAATAGTTTAATAAATTGTGATTTTTAAAACTATTTTTTTAAAAATATTTTGATTAAAAAATTAGCTAAAAAATTCGGATAATCCAAACTTGACCCAAAATTTGATACCCAACCCAATTCGAACCCGAAATTTAATACCCGAACCGGACTCGGACACGCGAAAAATACGCGATCGGGTTTTATGTTGATAAATCTAAAATACCTGAAACCCAAAAAACCTGACCCGATCGGGTACGAGTACCCGAATGCTCAAAACGTTTATTGGTAATGAGTCTACTTTTGAATGTTTTTTCTAACATTCAGGCGGTAAGATTTTAGTTATTTAGAAAAAGTTTACTAATATGTAACCTACAATTCTTTTTAAATAACTAAAATAACCCCAATTTTATATATTTAATTAGATAACCTACTTTTTCTGTTTTAGATATCCAAAATAGCCTTCATTTTTTTCTTTGTTCATGTTAAATTTATAAGTACATTTTTATTGCGTTTTCTTTTGTCTAGAATTCTTCGCACATAAATACAGTTAATATCTTATGAATCAACTAAGATTTAAAAAAAAACAAACAAATTGAATCTAAGACTTCAATCCTATTTTGTTTTTGATAGACTAGAAATATATTATGTTACATATTTTTAGGAATCTGTTTATTCTGTTACTTAGTTCCTAGTTTTATGGAGTATCTCCAGCTCTTGTATAACGACATTGGCTTTATAAGGCCATGTACGTACATTGTAAATGATAAGAAAAATTCATAAGCTTTCATGGTATCAGAGCCTCCACGGTTCCAACCCTATTCTTTTCTTCTCTTATCTAAATTTTCTATCGTTTTCCTTCCTATCTTCCTCCATGGCTGCTCCAACAAATGCTCATGAACACTGCTATGATGTTACAAACATCAAAAATCAGATCCCCGTGACTCTTGATGAGAATGAGCACAACTATGACGCATGGAGAGAGCTTCTTCTAATGCATTGTATGGCGTTTGACGTTTCCGGTCACCTAGACGAAACGGTTCAGGCTGCTAATGCCAATGATCACACCTGGCAAAAACGCGAGGGTCTTGTCAAGTTGTGGCTCTATGGAACGATGGCGCCGACTCTGTTCCGCTCCTCCTTTCAACCTGGCAGCACTGCTCGAGACCTATGGTTACGAGTGGAGAATCAATTCCGCAATACAAAAATGCTCGCGCGATTCAGCTGGATAACGAGCTACGCAGAATGGAGATTGGTGACATGCTGGTGCGTGAATACTGTCATGAAATGAAATATACTGCAGATCTTCTATCCAACATTGGCACTCCAGTCAACGACCGAACCATGGTGATGTACATCATCAATGGCCTCAACGAAAAATTTGATAACATCATAAACGTTATCAAACACAAGGATCCCTTCCCAACCTTTGATTCGGCGAAGTCAATGCTAGAATGGGAAGAAACGAGGATCAAGGAACCAAGTCCGATTACTGCCTCAAACACCGACACTTCCTCCTCCTCGACAGCCCTCACTGCTTCATCAACATCGCTGCCACAACAACCAACAAAACAGAGGTAATCGGCGAGGCAACAACAACAACAACAACAAACAAGGCAGAGGTAACTCGAACCGACCATGGTACCCCAATCTGTATTGGCCACCACCACTATACTGGCTGCCACCGTTTCAAGGGTGGCATGCTGCTCCAAGGCCTTATGCTCCACCACCTCGTGCAAATCTGATGGAACTACAGCCCCCTGATGAAGCATACACATCCGCAACAATCCCAGATTCGTCTACTTCAGATTGGTTTCTGGATTCTGGAGCTACAGCTCACCTAGCCACAAACCCTGGTATGCTTCATTCTAACCTTAAACATAACACCGATCAATGAGTCATTGTAGGAAACGGTTCTACTATTCCTGTCACCACCATAGGTTTTTCTCAGATCCAAACACCAACTAAACCACTAAAACTTACCAATATCCTTGTCACCCCTCATATTGTTAAAAACATTATCTCGGTTCATAAATTCACACGAGATAATTGGTGTTCCATTGATTTTGATCCGTTTCGTTTCTTGTGAAGGATCTTCAAAGTCGGAAAGCACTGCTTCGATGTGAAATCTTTGGTGAACTTTACTCCCTTCGTGCATCATTCAATAAATCACCAGAAGCACATGCCGCTCTCTTGGCATCAACACATGCGTTGTGTTACAAGCGCCTTGCACATGCTAATAACGCTTCTATTCGCTCTATTTTCAATTCGTCTCAAAAACTGTACTAAAGGAAAAATTCCAGTTTCCTATGAACCATGTTTTTTAGGAAAATCAATAAAACTTCTGTTTTCTGCTTCAAACACCATTGTCTCTGACCCTTTTGAAATAATTCATTCAGACCTATGGACTTCACCAGTCCCTTCACTGAGTGGCATTCAGTATTACGTTCTATTCCTAGATCAATACAATCACTATGTCTGGATCTACCTTTTGTGCAAGAAAAGCGAAGTGTTCTCAAAATTTCTTCACTTCTCTGCCTACATTGATACCCAATTTCAGTCCAAAATCAAAAAAATTCAGTGCAATAATGGGAGGGAATTCAATAACTCCGACTTTCATACCTTTTTTGCTACACACATGATCAATGCTCGGTTTTCCTGTCCGTATACCTCCTAACAGAATTGCATATCTAAGCGAATCATTCGGACAATCAACAACGCCATTAGATCTCTTCTTATTCAAGCTTGGTTACCTAAAAGTTTTTGGGTATAAGCACTTCATGTAGCTGTTCATATCCTCAACATAATCCCCTCAAAAGCCATCCAAAACCAAATTCCCTACACACGACTCTTCCAGAAAGAACCCACATATGACCAACTTCGTGTCTTTGGCTGTTTGTGTTTCCCAAATATAAATCACACAAATCTCTCTAAACTGTCTTCGAGATCCACACCTTGCTTGTTTCTCGGCTATCCAGCACAACATCGAGGATATCAGTGTATGGACCTAAAAACAAACAATATTATTATCTCAAGACATGTCTATTTCGATGAGGAAAAATTCCCTGCAGCAGAACAAAAATCAAAAACCGACACATACCAGTTTCTATATGTGTCGGATGAACCTTCCCCTCTGTTTCAAACGCTTTTGCAGGCTCCATTTTCCTCACCATCAAGACAGTCAATACCTCATGCAGCTCGGCCATCCCGTCCTGATCCCTTATATCAAGCCTTACACAAAATACAAACACGCTCTCAATCAGGTATATCCAAACCTAAACACCTCATGTCTCTTGTTGCGAGTACACAAACAAAATCACCACTACCAAAGAGTCATATCCATGCCTTATCTGATCCAAACTGGAAACCTGCAATGACTGTTGAATTTGGTGCTATGATTAAGACTAAGACATGGGACATAGTACCTAGACCTCCCAACATAAATGTCGTGCGTTCTATGTGGTTATTTAAGCAGAAATATGATGCTAATGGGGTTTTTTCCAGACATAAGGCACGTTTGGTAACCAATGGGAAATCGCAAGAAGAAGGCATAGATTTCACTGAGATGTTCAGTCCAGTCGTTAAGCCAACACCAATATGCACTGTTCTCAACATCAAAATAGCTCTGGACTGGCTTATACATCAATCAGATGTTAGAAAAGCTTTTCTCCAAGGAACCCTCGACGAAAACGTGTATATGCACCAGCCGTCAGGCTTCACAAATCTGGACAACCCCATATATGTGTGCAAGCTCAACAAGGCCATTTGTGGCCTAAAATAGGCCCCACGAGCCTTGAACTCACGATTTTTGACTTATCTAAAACTGATGGGCTTTGTTCAAAGCAAAGCCGATTCTTCCTTGTTTATTTTTAGGAAAGATCGAGACTTGGCCTACCTCCTACTCTACATAGATGACATTCTGATTACGACATCTTGGGAACATCTTTTGCAGCGAATCAACACCAAATTGCAATCGGAATTTCCAATGACTGACCTAGGACGCCTACATCACTTCCTCGGGATCAAAGCTGAGTTCAACTCAAAAGGGTTATTCCTCAGTCAATCAACATATGTAGAAGACATAATTTCACGCGTAGGTATGGCGGATTGCAAACCTCTCGCTACACCAGTAGATCTCAAATCCAAGCTCTCACTCAATGACGGTGCACTCCTGGAAGATCAAACGTCATACTGCAAGCTTGCTGGAGCGTTACAGTACCTCACACTAACGCGTCCAGACATCTCTTATGCAGTACATCAAATATGCTTATACATGCATCAACCACGCCAACCATATCTTCAAGCCCTTAAAAGGATTAGCCGCTACATTAAAGGCTCCATACATTACGACATTCAAATGGTCTGTGGGTAGATTGATACACTTACCGCATACTCAGACGCTGATTGGGCTGGCTGCCCTGACACAAGACGATCAACATCTGGGTATTGTGTCTTTCTTGGACCAAATTTGGTGTCGTGGTCTGCCTAAAGACAACCAACAGTGTCATGTTCAAATTCAGAGGCCGAGTACAAAGGAGTCGCCAACACAGTTGCAGAGCTGACGTGGATTCACAATCTACTCTTAGAGCTACATCGACCAATCACAAGTGCGTATGTTGTTTACTGCGATAATATAGGTTTGGTTTACCTATCGACAAACCCGGTGAAGCACCAACGAACAAAACATGTTGAATTAAATATACATTTTGTCCGAGACAAAGTCACAATTGGCGAAATCTAAGTTCTACATGTCCCAACATCGCTGCAATATGCAGACATCTTCACCAAAGGCCTCCCAACGTCTCTTCGTAATGAATTTCGATCCAGCATCACCGTTTATCCGACGCTGTGATTAAGGGAGGGTGATAGACTAGAAATATATTCTGTTATATATTTTTAGGACTCTGTTTATTCTGTTACTTAGTTCCTTGTCTTATGGAGTATCTCCAGCTCTTGTATAACGATTGGCTTTATAAGGCTTTGTACGTACATTGTAAATGATAAGGGAAATTCATAAGCTTTCAGTTTTATTAATTTAATCTAATTGATTAATTTGTTGGATAATTAGGTTATATTTCATTTCAAATTAGGTTTCGAGAGCTGCTAGGGTGTTCATGTATGGGTTCACAATAAACTCAGTCGGTGGTTTAATATCAAAACTAGAAACACGTGGCCATCTATCCCGTCTCTATTCATAATTCATCGGAAAAATAATTTTTGGTTTTCTAAAACAATGAGAGCAAAAAGATAAATCTAGAACATGATTTGATTGACATTAGTGTTTTACAATAATAAAAAATTCTAAAGCAACGACAACAATTGTCGATCAAACTTTTATTTTTTGGTAATAAAAATGAAAATAATAAGAGGGCCTGATTGGTTAATGCAATGTGATTTAGACAACAAATAATAAGTAGGCGGGGGGACTCGATCCTGATTGTACAAATGAGCTGACTTAAGTGGATTTACCGCCGACGGCTAAGTGGACAACAAATATAGTAGGTGTAGATATTTTTTGTTATAATATTTGATAGTATTTCATTTATATAAAAGTTTGGCTCTCAATCAAATATAATAAAGGAGAGCCAGGAAGGTAATAGCCAATCAACCCCTACGATACAAGTAGAAATGAGATATTTGTTTGGAAAATTCGTTCAAAATAAAAGCAGATCAGAAATGTGACGTTTTTGGAAAAGAAAAGAAAAAGATCCCATATCCCTAATCCGAGAAAATGTATGATTCAAAATCCAAAGTGTGGTTGTTTGGGGGAGAGAAAAGGCGACAATGAATCAACTTGACAAACAAAAGGCAAAGATCCTTAAAAGAAGAATTGGGTAAGACTGAAAAATAAAATAAGACATTTAAACGCTGTGCGAGGTGGAAGTAGTAAGTGTACAAACCAAACACGAGCACTGTGGAACCAGAGTCAGAGACACAGAGACAAACATTTCTCTTCTCTCTCATTAGATCTCACACTCACATTTCTTTTTTATTCTTCTCTAAACGAACTGAAAAACAAAAATCTCCCAGGGCTCTTCAATAGAGAGGTCAAGCGTAGAGAAAGAAAGCTGCACACTTGAATCTCCTTCTTCTTCTATCTGTTTTAGAAAGCTGTCTTCTTTCAGACATTTTAAAGCTGTTTCGTCACTGGTAAGTCTCTTTTCTACTCCCTCTTTGAATCATCATTGAATCCAAGCTTAAGGCCTATGTATTTTACTTCTGTATTCGCTTTTGTTTTTCCTCGCCAGCTTTTGATTTTTCTTTGAGCTTTCTTTCATAAGCCTGTTGTAAAGTTTTCTCCTTTTTGCCACTTATCATCATCATCAAATCTAAAGAACTCCTTTTTAAAGACCCCCCTTTTCCCCGGAAATTAGGGCTTTTAGTATATTTCTTTGTCTTCTCTTTTAAAGTTCATGTTAATATTCATATTTGGATCTCAGTTTCATAGTATTAAAATGGTATAACCTCATTAAAGATTGTTAAATCACATTTTCTTTTCGGTTGTTTAGAAGTAAAACCAGTTTTAGCTACTTGAAAAGTATTGAATTTGTGTCATTCAAGTTGGAATAGATCTCCAGTCTCAGTTAATAGATGCTTTGTCTTTAACCATATATCATCATCCTGTTCCAAGTTTCCTGGGTTTTGTGCTTTTAACAGAATCAAGTGTTGTTTTGTATAGTAGGAAATTGTCAAGTTGAAAACTTGAACAGACCAAATCTCTACATGGACGAAGCAGAGAGCTTTGTCCCGTTTCAGGGCATAAAGAAAGATGTCAAAGGAAGACTCAAATGCTACAAGCAAGACTGGATCAGTGGTCTCAGAGCTGGATTTAGGTAAATTCTTTCTTTTTTCTTTTCCTTTTTTCACAGTTAATGCTCGATCTTTCATAAACTTAACGTATGCAAACATTCCAGGATTCTGGCACCAACAACTTACATATTCTTTGCATCCGCGATTCCTGTAATTACATTTGGAGAACAATTGGAAAGAGATACTGGTATCATAGTATTATTCTTTGTCCGCTCACATAAATATTTTTTATTTTAATGGAGTAACAAAAAACTGACTGTGAACTTGTGTTTTGTTTCTTTTGCGACAAGATGGGAAAATTACTGCAGTTCAAACCTTAGTTTCAACAGCATTGTGTGGAGTGATACACTCCATTATTGGAGGCCAGCCATTGTTAATTCTTGGTGTTGCAGAGCCTACTGTTATAATGTACACCTTCATGTTCAATTTCGCCAAAAGCAGATCGAATCTGGGATCTGAGATTTTTCTCGCGTGGACCGGATGGTAAACTCAAATGTTCTCTCTGCATAACTCAGTCTCTGAACTTTATGACAGGCATTGCCTTTTATTTTATTTTTTTCTTTTTGTGGGTGATTTCTTGGTGAAGGGTTTGCTTGTGGACGGGGCTGTTGTTGTTCTTGTTAGCTATATTAGGCGCTTGCTCCTTCATCAATCGATTCACTCGACTTGCTGGGGAGTTATTTGGTATTCTAATCGCCATGCTTTTCATGCAAGAAGCCATTAGAGTAAGTAAAAGAGCTTCATATATTTAGTTACAATCACAACTTATATTAGCATTTGCATCGAAAGCTTGTTCCTTTATGTTGAAACCCTACATTTTCAGGGCATTGTGGATGAGTTTGGTGTCCCTGGAAGGACAAATCCAAGATCAACTCAGTTTCAGCCTGCTTGGGTTTTTGCAAATGGAATGTTTGGTTTGGTTCTGTCTTTTGGACTTCTGTATACTGCACTGAAAAGTCGAAAAGCAAGGTCTTGGAGATTTGGTGCTGGTAAGGAAGCTTAGTACTCATTTTAGCTGTGATTTAAAACGACAAATATGAGTATAGTTCATTTATTTATCCAAGAAAGAACCTCAGGAACATTGCTATTCTTGTTAACGCAGGATGGTTACGTGGGTTTGTAGCAGATTATGGTGTTCCAGTTATGGTGGTTGTGTGGACTGGTATATCATACATACCTTGGAAAAGTGTTCCTCAAGGGATACCAAGACGTCTTGTTAGTCCTAATCCATGGTCTCCTGGTGCATATCAGAATTGGACTGTCATTAAGGCATTACTCACATGCTCTCTCTACTTGTTATCCTCTTCACCACTAATGCTTTATGTTGATATTCATCGAAGTCCATGATTAATAAACTGCAGGAGATGGTGGATGTGCCTGTGCCTTACATTCTTTTAGCATTTGTTCCAGCGTCAATGGTTGCGGTTCTTTACTACTTTGACCATAGTGTAGCTTCGCAGCTCGCACAGCAGGAAGATTTCAATCTGAGAAAGCCTCCTGCTTACCATTATGACCTGTTTCTTCTAGGTTTCTTGGTAAGATGATCTGTTTTTCTGGACTGATTTATTGACTTGACCATTATACAAACTATGAAACGTTGGAACTCTTCATCTGTAGACAATTCTTTGTGGTCTCCTCGGGATTCCTCCATCCAATGGTGTCATCCCACAATCTCCAATGCACACAAAAAGCTTGGCAACATTGAATCACCAGGTTTGTTCATCTAATTGTGTTTTATGTAGGCCTTCAATTGCATTTGTCCAAAGGCATTTAAAACCCGTTGATGTGCAGTTACTTCGAAACAAACTCATGGCAGCTGCGCGCAAATGCATCAAAAACAATGCAACAATAGGAGAAGTCTATGGAAGCATGGAAGAAGCTTACCAACAAATGCAGAGCCCATTGATACATCAAGAACCTTCTCGGGTATGTTGTAATCATTTATATCTGAATATAATTTGACTTTTAACTCAATCCTGATCAAGTACCAGATATTATCAGATTTATGGACTCAAACAGTCACATATTCAAAAGGCTTCAGACTTGGGAAATGCAGATAAACTGGCTGATGAAACAGTTTTCGATATAGAGACAGAAGTTGAGAATATATTGCCTGTGGAAGTAAAAGAACAAAGAGTGAGCAACTTTCTTCAAGCTATGATGGTAGCTGGATGTGTTGCAGCAATGCCTTTAATTAAAAGAATCCCAAGCTCGGTTCTTTGGGGTTACTTTGCTTACATGGGAATCGAAAGCCTCCCAGGGAATCAATTCTGGGAAAGGATCGTGCTTCTCTTTACTGCCCCAAGCAGGAGATTCAAGTAAAATATGAAACTTTCTTCATCAGTCAGAGTTTTTTCTTTGTCAAATATCTCTGAAATTTTGGTCTTTTTGATACAGAGTTCTTGAGGATAATCATGCATTGTTTGTTGAAACGGTTCCCTTTAAGACAATGGCGATGTTTACCCTGTTTCAAACGGCTTACTTGCTGGTCTGCTTCGGGATCACATGGGTTCCGGTGGCCGGAGTTTTGTTTCCGTTGATGATAATGTTGCTTGTTCCGGTTAGGCAATACGTGTTGCCTAATTTCTTTAAAGGAGCTCATCTTCGAGACTTGGATGCTGCAGAGTATGAAGAAGCACCTGCTATCTTATCATTCGACCTCAAACCGGTAATGAACTCTCTAAGTGTACGACTTTATCGAAACTTTGATCAAGTTTGATCTTATTCTTTTTAGTTGATGAGATCTAAGGTAGAGTTTTTCGTCTTCTCTACAATATTTAAGGGATTATCTTCGTGTGTGCAGGAAGGTGAAGTGAGCCGTGCGACGTCGTTTGCAGACAGTGGAGAAGTGATGGACGGAATGTTCACAAGAAGCAGAGGAGAGATAAGAAAAGTGAGCAGCTTAAAGCTCGGAAGCGGTGGAAATGGATCGGCGGTAAGTTCACCAGCGGGAAGAACAGAGTTGATGAGACGGGTTGTGAGTTTTCAGAACCCAAGAGTGTCGGAGAAAGTGTATATTCGGAGCTTAAGTGATTTCAGAGGAGGAGAAGTTAGTAGCCCTAGATTGTCCGCCGGCAGAGCTCCGCTTAGTCCAAGATTCTCAGCCGGAGGAGGAGAACAGAGACTTTCTAATTTAGGAAAGTCTGTTTAGTAAACAGTATATGTTCGAAACGGAACCAATCCTACGCTATCTTTGATATCTGTCTCTCTGTTACATTGATTTATAAGATTATTATAGAAATGAAAACAAAAATGAAAATTGGGCTCAAAATGTAATGTGAAATGAGTTTGGGCTCCAAATGTAAATTATAAATATGGGACAACACTATACAGTCAATGGGATATTTACATTGGCGAGATCATGAGTTCGAAACGAAGTAATGTAAATAAAATCTGATCGAAATCGTTGCATTGTAAGACTGAAGATTCTCTGCTTCAGTGTCTGACAATGCCTTCGCCTCTCGCTGTTTTGGGAACTCCAATCGACTGATTTTGGATCTCTCATGGTCTTCTTTACTTGAAGAATCACACTATACACCGAAAGAAAAAGGGTAAGCTTTCTAATTTTTATTATAAAGACAACTTTTCAGCTCTTGGAATAGTGACTTCAGTGTTTCAGAAACTCTCTTTGAAGCTATTGCTACAGTATTTGTAATAAACAATTTGCTATGATCTGGCTTCTGGGTCTACTTGTATCCATCCAAGACTGCTCTTTTTTGAACCAATTGGGTTGTATAAGTCTTTTCTTCTATTCACTTAACGTCGTTAGTTAAACTATTGTCTGAGTTCTTCTTTGTTTAATTATGATGATTACCCTTCAGAGCCTTGGGATTTGGATTATGCTAATTCTAATTCGGAATCTGGGTGTTTTTTTAGGTGCCTAATGATGCAAATCATGTCAGTTGTTAAATTCAAATGTGGTTTGACTTCAGTGAGAATGAGGAATTGGTCGGTAGGAATCTTCATTATGGTTCTTACATTGATCTTCATCATTCGTTATGAACATTCTGATAACAAACTTAGGACTGATAACACTGTGGATGATTCTAGTATAGAAGGAGAGAGTGTTCATGATCCAGCAAAGAAGCCACATTTTATGACTTTGGAAGATCTTAATTGTCTATTTACAAACAAGAGCACTTCCGCAGAAGAAGAGTATAATGGATTTCTTGTTTGGTCTCATATGCGTCCATTCATCGAAAGGCCAGATGCTTTGCCAGAAACTGCTCAAGGGATTGAAGAAGCTGCATTGGCAATGAAAGATTTGCTTTTCCTGATCAATCGAGAGAAAGGAGCTTCTTCCCCTTCAATGGACTCTAAGGACATTAGGAGAAAATGTCCGGACTTTGTCACTGCTTTTGATAGGGATCTCTCTGGTTCAAGGCCTGTACTTGACTTTCCTTGTGGTTTAAGTGAAGATTCTTCAATAACTTTCGTTGGTACTCCTGACGAAGATTCTAGAAGCTTCCAGATTCAGCTCATTAGCTCTGGAGTATTAGGAGAATCCCATCGTCCTACCATCTTACGTTACCATGTAAATCTTTCAAAGCCAGCCATAGTGCAGAGTACATGGACAGAAAAGCTAGGTTGGGGTAATGAAGTGCAATGCCCCCGTCATGGACATTCAAAAATCAAATAGGTAACAAAACATTGGCCTTCACACATGTTTGCACTATTATGCCATCTTGAAGGATTGTTGAAAAGCATCTTGGCAACATTGTACTTGATGAACTTGGTAGAATCACACTGGAGGGGAGTTCTAACGGTGATGCAATGACAGATTTTTCTCTTTCGAATATTGAATTTCCATTTTCCCTTCACTGCCACATTGTGGTTTGGCTTACAGGGTTTTCATATGACTATAAATGGGCAGCACGAGACTTAATTTGCTTACAGGGAGTATTTTGGTACACTTAATAACCGGTGGATTTTGGTTCGGTTTAATGTAACCGGTGTCTACCATATTCAACCAGGCAATGATCTTTTAAAATTTTAATCTCTTATATACAAAACTATTAATGAAACTTGATATTCCTAAAATGCCCGTTTAGCAAAAACCCAATTGATAATTAATATATAATATAATTATAGTTACTACTTATACAATATGCAAAATTATGATAAAAAATTCTATTAAAAAATCAAAAAAATTAAAACAGGGTGATCTAAAACTGTTGCTCAAATCAAATAATATAATGAAAATTTTGTTAACTATTTGACAGAAGACAAAAGACGCGGTATTTGGTTCATTTGTCCTATATGTGCAAATCAAAATCGGGCAAATTTTTCTTCTAATTAATTTTTTTTTTTTTTAAATTAAGTCTTCTTCTCTTTCATCTCTCTCCTCCCTTAGCTTCTCTCTCCTCCTCAATCGGGTTTCAATCTCCGCCAGGGTCTCAAGTTGCAACGCCGCCGGTTCTGAAGGTTGTTCCGACGTGCACCGCCGCCGCCTCCGCCGCCTTTCCTGCCATTGCCGTCGTTTGTTAATCTCCATAACTTCATTCTTGATTTGCCTCTCCACTTTGGGCATAAGAACGTCAATTGCAAATTGAATTTTAAGCTTGAAATTGATAATTTTGCTTTCGTTATTTGGTAGAATATGGGTCGAATAAGACATAAGATTGGTAACATAGACTGGGGCTAGACTGAAACATAGTGCAATTATAGATTTAGAACTGCCCAAGCGAACAAATCTGAGTTGATAACAGTTGGTTTATGCGATAGTTAAACTAGTATAATTAGAATCAGTTATACAGAACTGAATGAGTTGTACATTCTTTAGTTGCATTTCTGCATTGGGCTGATGAAGAAGCTTAATTTCATAGTTGATTATTTGGTAGAATCTAGCTCTAATAAAACTTGACATTGGTAACAATTGTAATGTATAGGCTGAAACATAGCACATTATAGATTTAAAACTGCCTAAATGATCGATGGAATTTGAGTTGATAAAAGTTGGTTTATGCGATAGTTAAACTAGTATAACTAGGATCAGTTATACGGTTATGACCAGTTATACATAACTGAATCAGTTGTACATTCTTTAGTTGCATTTTTGCATTGGGTGGGTGAAGAAGCTTAATTTCATAAATGATAATATTTTTTTGGTTATTTGGTACAATTTGGCTTGTATAAGACTTGATTGAATATGGTCACAATTGGGTGAAACGTGGTGTAAAACTGGTAGAACTACATAAGTTGTACAAGCAAAACTGATAGAACTACATAAGTTATACAAGTACAACTGGTAGAACTACATAAGTTGTACAAGCAAAATTGGTAGAACTACATAAGTTATACAACTAAAACTATTATAACTACATAAGTTATACAAGTAAAACTGGTAGAACTACTAAGTTATACAAGTAAAACTGGAATAACCACATAAGTTATACAAGTAAAACTGGTATAACTACATAAGTTATACAAAACTTAATCAATTTTTTTTTGTTTTAGCAGGGCATTATGAACAACAAAGTCGTGATATGGTTTAAATGCAACGACCGTGTTAGTTGTATATTGATGAAGCACGCGGTAGAGGATATCACTTTGTCGATGATTGAAGAATGTCTATATCAGATGCTTGGTTTAGATGAAAGTAAGGTTAGATTACAGTTGAGGTTCTACCGACCTACAGTTAGAGGTGAGGTTGAAGTGAGTATATGTGATGATGTAGATGTGTGTGGTTATCTAGCCTACATTGATGAATATAATCGTAGTACGACAACATTGTTCGTGGATGTCATAACTAGATCGAAAGAACTTGAGGAAAGAATGTCAAGACAAGTGTCGATAACAGTTCAAAGCTCTGTTGGTTGTAATGATGGTGAGGGAGGAGCAACTGCTATTACAGTATATTCTCCACCAGTTAGAGATAATGAAATTGAGCCAGAAGATGGAAGTGTGGATATTAGTGTTGAGAGATCGGATATTGGTGATTTCTATGTAGAACGTCCACCCGTTGTAGAGAGTAGTCAGTTTGCAGAGGAATGGGAAGACGACTTAGGTTTGAGTTTGCATCAAGAATTTAAAGATAAGAAGACATTGCAAGAAGTTATGGATAGAGGATCATTTGTCAACAACTTTTGTTTTGCTATTAAAAGATCTGAACCCAGTCGGTTGTGGATTGTATGTAATAAAGAAGGCTGCAAATGGGGTGTACGAGCATCAAAGATTAGAAATATGGATATTTTCAGGATTATAAAGTACACAAAGATGCATACATGCTCTCGGGTTAGTCAGAGCGAGAGTAGTGGCACAAAGAGGCACTGCACGCCAGAAATAGTTGTAATTGTCTTGCAAGAGGATTTTCCTGGACAAATGAACACTCCAACTCCTAAAGTTATCATGGGTCTTGTGAAGACAAAACTTGGAGTGAGTATATCGTACTCCACCGCGAGGAAAAGGAGAAAACTTGTTATTGATAGGCTGTGTGGCACTCCGGAAGAAAGCTACAAGATGATACATTCCTATTTATACGAGTTATAGAAGGTAAATGCGGGTACAGTAACACATGTGCAAGTAGATAAGAATGGGAATTTCAAGTACCTTTTCATAGCTTTGGGAGTTAGCATCGAGGGGCTTAGAGTGATGAGGAAAGTGATTATTGTAGATGCAACATTCCTCAAAAACGGATATGATGGTGTATTAGATTTTGCCATTGCTCAAGATCCTAATCGGCACCATTATCCAATTGCGTATGGTGTACTAGATGGAGAGAACGATGCTAGTTGGACATGGATTTTCCAGACTTTGAAGACTGTTATACCAGATTCTTCCGAATTGGTATTTGTAAGTGATAGGAATGCAAGGCTCATCGGCGCCATAGGTAATGTGTATCCAGAAGCCCATCACGGGTATTGCATATGGTATATGTCACAAAATGTGAGAGCTCATGCGTCTAATACCAATAAATCTGTAGTTGGTTGAAAATTCATGCAGTGTAGTAGGCAGTACACAGTTGCCGATTTTAACCGTGAATATAGTTTATTTACGAGAAGATTTCCGACTGCAGCCAATTATTTGGAGGAAAGTACTATGAAGGAAAAGTGGGCTAGGTGTGTCTTTCCGGGAGAAAGGTATAATATCGACATAAGCAACAATGTGGAGTCTATGAATAATGTGTTTAATGAAGCAAGGAAGTTCTCCCTAATACCCATGCTTGATACAATCCTCAAAACATTTTCAAAGTGGTTTTGTGATCATCAAATGGAAACAACGAAAGGTACGATCGAAAACAAATTGATGTCATATGTGAAGAACATAATGCATGATTCATGGGCTATTGCCGAGAGGTTGATTGTGATGGCACTCAACACCTTTGAATTCGATGTTGTCGGTAGTGATGGGAAAAATTATTTTGTTTTCTTGGAATCAAAGAGTTGCAGTTGTAGAGTGTTCAACATCGAAAAGTATCCGTGTATCCATGCATTGGCTGCATTCATTCATTCCCATAAGATCGAACCTCTACCTCGTAATATCTCATTACATGAGCTTTGTTCTAAATATTATTGGTCTGAGTTGTGGGCACTTGCGTATACCAGGTCTATTTTGTTGGTGCTCGAGATGTCACAGTGGGATGTTCTGGATTACATCAAAGACAAAGAAATCAAACCACCTGACTGGATTATTAAAACGGGAAAAAGAAAAGTGAAAAGGATGTCCTCGGTAGGAGAGACATGTCCAAGATCATCAAACGTAAGGAGGCCGAGACAAAGGTTCCAATCACCAATATTCAGATACCTAGCAGAAGATGAGGTCAATCAGTGATTTGTTGAGTATTTGTAAAACTCGTGAAACTAGTAAAACTAGGGTATTTCCTAATAGTCTTATGACTCTCTCTGGAAAATGTGTGTGTATGTGTAAAACTCGTGAAACTAGTAAAACTAGGGTATTTCTCGTTCTTAAAGTAACTATTATAACTTGATGAAGAGGAGGAGCACGACGACACCGTTTTAGCCGAAGAAGATGAAGTCGTGCTTGAACTTAAGTAATTGTAATCAAAAGATGAATTTGATCCATGAAACTCAATTATTATAAGTAAGATAATCTATAATGAAACTAAATTCTTATAAGTAAGATAATCTATAATGAAACTAAATTCTTATAAGTTAACCTTAAGATGATTAACTTAAAAATAACTTATACATAACTTAAAAATAACCTTAAGGTGATGGATGACTCTATACATAACTTAAAAATAAAATTAAAATAAGATTTTTAGACTTTATTACATTAGTCCACCATTCCTTTTCTTTTAGGTCTTACATGGTGTCTTGGACCGAAGAGGACGACACCGACTACTCCGAGGAAGAAACCCGTGAAATGTTTAGGCGAATTGAATACGTCATAGATAGTAAAGGGGGAATTCCTCATGAATGTCCATGTGGTGAAGCTATCATCGTGGAAAGAACAAATGAACATGCTCGGAACTAGATCTATTTCAAATGTCGAGTGTATAAGGTAGAAACGATGCTGTTTAGTCTAACTAGTATTACTTTCGTACTCTAACTACCAAAGTTGTTTAGTTTAGTATAACTAGTATAACTAGTTGAACTGATGTTGTTTCCACCGACAGAACGATGGCCTCCACAGGAAAAAAAGTTGGGATCGAGCTATACAAGGAGAGTGTGAGAATCTGAAATGTAGTATCGAGGAGATGGAGAAAAAGATAGAGTTGTACAAGGCGGAGGTGGCGATGCCGAAGAAGGAGATGTGTGAGCAAAATGCAGTGGTTGTACAAGGCGGAGGTGGCGATGCTAAAGAAAGAGATGTGGGAGCAAAATGCAGTGGTTGTTAAGCTTGTGGAGAGGGTCAAAAAATATTTCGGTCCTTTGTAAGATTGTCAAAATTCAAGTTATTTTAGTATAACTAGTAGAACTGATGTTGTTTTAAGCATAATAATATTTGGCGTGATGTTAGACACTTAAAGATGTTTGAGACATATAAACATAACATTTAACACTTAATGATGTTTGAAAATATAAACATAACCTTCAAAACTTAAACATGTTTGAAACACATAAACATAACCTTAAATAAATTAAACACAAAATGCTAAATGAGTTTTTAACTTAGGTCTACAGTTGTACATTCCTCGCCTTTGCCCTCGTCACTGCCAGACTTGGGTCAGAAACCGTTGTGCGTTTACTTGTTCGCACATATACATTCCTAATACATGCACGAGTTCCAACAGCCTACAGTTGAACAGTTATACTAGTTATACGTGTTTTACTTTTTATACAAGTTATACTAGTTATACCTGACTAACAGCAGGTGCAACATCAACGGGTGGATCATCAACGATTGTAGATTGATCAGGTACATCACCAACATGGGGTTCATTATCACCACCAGCAGCATCCCAGGCAGCAACACCACCTTCAAAAACCCAAGCACCATGTATTTGAACAATAATTCAAGTTATACAAGTTATTCGGGTTATTTGAGTTATACAAGTTATACTAGTTATACCTGTTCCAGCAATGTCACTATTCTCTTCAACCGTTCCACCTCGTCTGTTAATGCCTTCAGCATATCAACAACCTCAGCTTGATTCGGAGCGGAAGGCGGAGGCATGGCTTGTGTCAGAGCAAAAGGAAGAGTTGGGGCTTGGGTCGGAGCAGAAGGAGGAGTAGGTAATCATGCTTCCACATCCTGGTTATACATTGCTTCAAACATGATTCTCTTCCCAGACCGGATACATTGTCTCCAACTTTCAACCTCAAGATCATGAGTTTCATCATTCTCCTCTTCTGTCATTTCAGCTAGCAAACTACGCTCTTCATCTGTGCGTGGAGAGAGGAAACTGAAAATCTCTTGCAAAACAAATAAATCAACGACTAACTCTAATTAGAAAAATTAGAAATCACAGAGTATAACTTGCTAGTTGTACTAGTTTTACGAAAAATATAGTATAACTAGCAAGTTATACTAGTATTACGGCAAAGTATAACTTGCTAGTTGTACTAGTACGAAAAATATAGTATAACTAGCAAGTTATACTAGTATTACGGTAGAGTATAACTACATAGTTGGACCAACAATCATTAACTAACTGTAGTTTTATCAAGGAGTTTGTTGATTGTTGGAAAAGAATATCCTCTCATGTTGGGTTGCTGGAACTGGGACCTGCACATCCGAGGACAATTTGGGTCTGCGTCTGGAATTGCCTTTCGGCAATTACTGTCCAAGGTCGGTATTGACTCAAAAGCCAATAACTACAACCACAAACATATGCAGAAATGTCAGAAACACCACACAATAATTACATATCATAAACTAACAAATATAAACTAACCTCAAGAGGAAGTACGAAACCAGGGATTGCCCAAGTTGTACCCGAGACCGTGCCTCCAAAATGGTTCATTGTATGCTCGATCTCGTGGAGCATGTTTTTGAATGTCCATCTGCCCCAAGGAAACCTGTAGCAGTAATCCAAATCATCCACAACCCTCAATAGGAAGCTATCGATCGGCGTTGCATTTGTTCCGCCCTTGGTCGGAGAGTGGATGACATGACACATGAAGTACATGACTAACATCTTCAACCGTTTGTCGTCCTGAGTAAGAGGTCCCCAATTCACCATAATATTCTCCTCATCCTCTTTTCTGGCACTCCTCCCTAAATGCCCCATATAGTTCCTCTTGAACCTCATACTTCCAGCTGTTTCCCGAAAATCTCCCGTCTCATACATCCGACAGTTTACCCCAGAGATCAACGCATGCTCTCTAAGCCCATACCAAACCGGGACACCGTTGACAATAAACCAAACTTCTCGGTTGGTCTCTGTCCGAGCGGTTCGAAGAAGCAACATCCACATGCCCATGCTCATGTGGTTTTTCTCCATCGGCATATGGAATATATGCCGGAACTGCAGATGATTCTCGAACCACGCCCTCTCCACATAAGTCAATGGAGGCTGCAACCCGTCGAAAAACTGCTTCGTTTGCTTTACATAGCAACGAGTGGAGATCTTCACCTTTTTGGTGTACTATGTTGGATTGAAGTACATCCCGGTAGGGAGCTGTGCAGTCGGTCCTTCATCCTGAAACACACACACATATTTTCAGCAATTAACGCGAGAGTATAACTACATAGTTGTACTAGTTTTACGAAAAATATAGTATAACTAGCAAGTTATACTAGTATTACGACAGAGTATAACTACATAGTTGTACTAGTTTTACAAAAAATATAGTATAACTAGCAAGTTATACTAGTGTTACGACAGAGTATAACTACATAGTTGTACTAGTTTTACGAAAAATATAGTATAACTAGCAAGTTATACTAGTATTACGACAGGGTATAACTACATAGTTGTACTAGTTTTACGAAAAATATAGTATAACTAGCAAGTTATACTAGTTATACTTACCATTCTGTCTTCGATGAATATATCCTCCATCGGTTTGTCTTCCGTATATCCTCTATCACTGCCTCCTCTACTTGAACCTCCTCTTTTCTAACCATGACTGCAAGAAAAAATATAACCAAAATCGAAATCAATCATCATCAACTACTTGACCCACCTCTTGTCAACACATTATCTTAAAATCAAAGAAAATCCTAACAATACCCTAATCAAGTGATAACTAACTACAAAAAAATATATAGTTTTTGTGTAATTAATATGTGTAATTAAATGAGCAAATGATTGATGATATATAGTTTTCCTTATGACACTCATATACAAAAAAACGCAATCCTATATATGTGAGCTTCTCCTCTGTATTAAAGAGTTTCATGATGAACTGATCGGTTATGGTTGATTTGCTTATTTAATTACACAAATTATAAATCAAATCACAAGAGCTGGTGTACATCTTGGAGAAACTGTTCGAGAAAGACATTTGTTGTAGAATCAAAGAAACTTAACATTACAAGAGCATGTGAAACGAAATGGACTCTTCCAATTTTTACACTACACACCAAAAAGCAACAATGAAATGGATAAAATAATATGGGAAGACAGAGATAGGAACTGAAACCTATGAGGAGTGATCTAACTTTGGCACGACGGAGATCAACAACCAGCAGCTTTAAAGAAGGTTTACCTTCGATTGGAGATGAGTTTGGTTGAGATAAGTCTTTGATTTTTAGTGAAATTGCGAAGTTTTATAGCAGTTTAACTAGTTTGCCGAAAGATACTTGTGAAATCAAAGGAAAGATTATGAGAGGGAGTTTGAATTTTTGTTTATGAGAATCGCGACAAATAGAAGAGAGGGAGAGTGGGATTCGCGATTTTAGGGTTTAGTGGGGTCGATTTGGGTCGGGTCTATGGGTTTGGGTCGGGTTTTGGGGTTTGAGTCGAGTTTGGTCGATTTGGATCGGGTTTGGGCGATTGGGTCAAGTTTAATTAATTTCGGTCTGGTTTAATTGATTTAGGTCCGGTTTAATTGATTTGGGTCTAGTTTAGGCGAATTTCGCAGAAATAAATTGATCAATTTACCAATTTTTCTATTTTTTTATAAATTATTTCTGTTTTTAAAATGGGTTTTGAGACCCATATTCTTAACAATTGGTCCTCTATTCAACCGAAACTAGTATCGACGAGAATTATCCGTAACAGAGTGAAAGCGAGGTGTGAAGGAAGAAGACGATGGCGTCAATGTCTCTCTCGTTTTCATCTTCGCTATGTTCATCTCGACATCCCCAAGTAAAGCATAGAACTATTCACAGAGATGCGAGCTCGGTACGATGTGTTTTGGCTGCTTCTAAATCTTCTCCGGAAAATGCTATGAAGAAAAGACTTTGGAAAGATGGCGAATTTCCCGGAATTACAGAGCCAGTTAATCCGAGAAGAACTCCAATTAAGAATGTGAAGAAGAAACTTGATATGAGAGACAAAGCGAAAGGATGGGCTAACACCGTCACTGAAACCTTGTCCGATCTCATTGCCAAAAAGCAGTGGTTACAAGCTCTCGAGGTATTTCAGTTTACTCTCTTCTAGTTTCCTTCTATGGAATTTGAACTGAAATTGGAACCTTTCCTAAGCTTTTAATATGTGGAGGGAAAATTATTGGCTATAATTGGGATTTTTGTTGATGATCTTAGGTTTTTGATATGTTGAGGGGGCAACCATTTTACCAACCTAAGGAAGGAACTTACATGAAGCTGCTTGTTCTTTTGGGTAAATCTGGACAACCAAAGCATGCACAAAAGCTTTTCGACGAAATGCTTGAAGAAGGACTTGAACCAACTCTTGAACTCTACACTGCTCTTCTCGCGGCATACACTCGCAGCAATCTTATCGATGAGGCTTTTTCAATTCTTGACCATATGAAAAGCTTGCCCCAATGTCAACCTGATGTTTTCACGTACAGCACTCTGCTCAAGGCCTGTGTGGACGCTTCTCAGTTTGACTTGGTTGAGTCGTTATACAAGGAAATGGACGAACGTTCGATAACTCCAAACACCGTGACCCAAAACATAGTTTTAAGTGGGTACGGTAGGGTCGGAAGGTTTGATCAGATGGAGAAAGTATTATCTGATATGCTCGTGAGTACTTCTTGTAAACCTGATGTGTGGACTATGAATATCATCCTTAGTGTGTTTGGAAACATGGGTAAGATAGACATGATGGAGAGCTGGTACGAAAAGTTCAGGAACTTTGGGATTGAGCCAGAGACTCGAACTTTCAATATTTTGATTGGTTCTTATGGGAAGAAGAGGATGTATGATAAAATGTCTTCTGTCATGGAATACATGAGAAAGCTTGAGTTTCCATGGACAACATCGACCTACAACAACATCATTGAGGCGTTTGCAGATGTTGGTGATGCAAAGAACATGGAGTTGACATTTGATCAGATGCGTAGTGAAGGTATGAAAGCAGACACAAAGACCTTTTGTTGTCTCATAAATGGATATGCCAATTCTGGTCTTTTCCACAAAGTCATAAGTAGTGTTCAGCTGGCTGCAAAATTTGAGATACCCGAGAATACTTCCTTTTACAATGCGGTTATATCAGCGTGTGCTAAAGCAGATGATCTTATAGAGATGGAAAGAGTGTACATAAGAATGAAGGAGAGACAATGCGTGTGTGATTCAAGAACATTTGAGATCATGGTCGAAGCATATGAAAAAGAAGGTATGAATGATAAGATCTATTACTTGGAACAAGAGAAGCAAAAGATTATGGATCCCGCCGCAGCTATGAAAGAGGACGAGAGTCTCCCTGCAGGATGATTGCGGTTTGTGAATATCTGCAAGGTGAGTCTCCCGCCGCAGCTATAAATCTTTTTCCTTTTCTTGTAATATTGATCGCTTTGTTAAACCTCTGAAGCAGAAGCAGAGTTAATATTAGCCCTGACATTCGTTTGAGGTCAGTTTTTTTCAGTTTTAGAAATATGATAATCATATAGGTACTAACTAAAATTTCATTCGATTCAGTTCTCCTCCATTTAGACTCCAAATGAGGGCTTGAAATAAAATCCGAATTAGATCCGATATAATTTTGATTTTACGATTCCGATAAATACTTTGTACTCAAAATAACTAAAGAACCGAAACTGTTAGTAAAATAGTTAATATAATTAATTAGTACAAAATTGTTTCGAGTTATATTTGGTTATTCTGGGTCTTGGTACAAAATTGAACCGAATGAAAAGTCTACTAAAAAGAAGGGTTTATTAAAGAGTCAATTTTAAAAGATTTAGAAATCTATGTAAAATCATATGTTATTTAATCATTAATTTTAAAATATAAATTCAAGTCATGTAGTATTCAAACATTAAATCTATAATCTAGATTCAAATAATGCATTATTCAAACATTGATTTGTAAATACTAGTTTTTTTTGTTAATGGCAAATTAATTGGGTCATAACTGGTCGGTCCAATACCCAAATTCCTACATAATGTAGGCAGGGAGACTCGATTCCTGGTTGTGCAAATGAGATACCTTAAGTGGACTTACTGACGGCCACTAAGCTAAGAGCCATTTGCTTGTAAATACTAGTTAAAATTATACTTTATTTAACATTAAAAGTTTGAATATAGATTTGAGTGGATATGATTGTGAATTTTTTCTAAAATATAAAAATTTGAAATCTTTAGTTAGACCTTGTTATTTGAGTGAATTTCAGAAAAAGAAAAAAAAACTTTTATGTACGTGAGAAACGAAAAATTACGAAAATCATTACAACCTATTAAATATAAACATCAATAACAATAAAATCCCACTACCAGACACTATTCCCAATATGTAATTACTATTAATCTGGTATGATATTCATATACAATTGGTGAATGATTCATGTAAGGTATATATCTATATATATAATCTTTAAATAATTTGTAAGTTATTTTTTTGTTAAGTGAAGGATAAATATTATGTTTCTTAATAAATTTGTTTGTCTTATACTAAAAACTTGTACTAATAAAGTTTAGGGGTTACAAATTTTTATCCTCTAGACTTATCACTTTTTCAGTTTTTAAACATGAATTTTTTAGTTTTTTGTTTTGTGGCAGAAACTTTTTTCATTCTTTATTTTCATACACCATCTTGTACAATATATACATATAACTACGCACGTAATTAAATATAAAAACGTGATTAACCGCGATTTAAGAGTTGCATTTAGAATAGAAACGACGTCGTTTTGGCTTACTCCGGGAGTCAAAACGACGCCGTTTCATGTTTTGAAAAAATCAAAACAAAAACGAACTTCAATTTCACAATTCGCTTTCTCATTCTCAATTTGAGAATATTTGGGGAAATTAGGGTTCTTGAGAGTGAAATTAGGGTTGAGGATAATGAGTGCCATCTCAACATCTTCCTTCTGGGTTTATAGAGTGAAATAGAATTAAAATTTTATTTTAATTCTGCTGTTGCTAGCTAATGACTGGTTTGATGTTTTATCAATTTGTAAGGGAAGTAAAAATGAGACAGTTTAAGAAAAAGTACGAACACTTGCATTGAATCTGTATAAACCCTCAAAGTCTGCTTATTCGACATCATAAACACTGGAGAGATAACTTAAAGACATGGTCTTGCAGTTACACTTTTCCATGTTTTGTAAAAATCTATAAAATTACAAAAAGAAAAAAAAGGAAATTGTGAAGAGTCACTTTAAATCACAATTTGTTGACCTTTAGTATATAGGACCAGTTTAATTAATCTTCAGCCGCCAAAGAGAAACCCAACAGCTTGTTCTTCGTCTCCTTCAAACAATCTGAGAGCTTGAATCACTGCTTCGCGACAAGCTTTGCAATCTTGGCTTCAAATTCAGGTCCCTGTAGAGACGTGATGAAAATGATTAACGGAGACTCTAACGAAATCAAAATAAAACTTCAAACACAGAAGTTTACCTCTGATGTGTTCTGCCTTTTAGGTTGTGGACCCGTTGGATTTGCAACCGTGTTATTCTTCTTCTCTGTAAACCCATAAGAAACACGATGAGATGGCGCTCATTATCCTCAACCCCAATTTCACTCTCAAGAACACTAATTTCCCCAAATATCAGAGTTATTGTCTGAGAACATCCATTCTCTCAAAGATAGGTCTCAAAACCTAGGTAAAAAACAAACATGATTTAAAAAAAAAAAAAAATTGGAAAAATGGTAAATTGACCAATTTACCACGCAAAATTCGCACAAACCAAAGCAAAATCAATTAAACCGGATCCAAATCAATTAAACTGGACCAAAATCAATTGAACCCGACCCAATCGCCCAAACCCGACCCAAACCCTAAAACCCGACCCAAACCCATCGACCCGCCCCTAAAACCCAACCCAAACCCTAAACCCATAGACCCGACCCAAATCGACCCCACTAAACCCTAAAATTGCGAATCCCATTCTCCCTCTCTTCTATTTGTCGCGATTCTCATAAAGAAAAATTCAAACTCCCTCTCATATTTTTTCCTTTGATTTCACCAGGATCTTTCGGCAAACTAGTAAAACTGCTGTAAAACTTTGCGATTTCACTAAAAATCAAAGACTTTTCTCAACCAAACTCATCTCCAATCGAAGGTAAACCTTCCTTAAAGCTGCTGGCTGTTGATCTCCGTCGTGCCATATTCTTTTATCCATTTCATTGTTGCTTAAAACGATTATCCACTTCGCGATTTCACTAAGTTAGATCAGTCTTCACGATTATCCACTTTGCGATCTTCCCATATTATTTTATCCATTTCATTGTTGCTTTTTGGTGTGGAGTGTATAGGATTGCAATTTTTTGTAAATGAGTGTCATAAGGAAAACTATATATCATCATGAAACTATTGTAGTTAGTTATCACTTGATTAGGGTATTGTTAGGATTGTCTTTGATTTTTAGATAATGTGTTGACAAGAGGAGGGTCAAGTAGTTGATGATGATTGATTTCGATTTTGGTTATATTTTTTCTTGCAGTGATGGTTAGAACAATAGGAGGTTCAAGTAGAGGAGACAGTGATAGAGGATATACCGAAGACGAACCGATGGAGGATATATTATCCGAAGACAGAATGGTAAGTATAACTAGTATAACTTGCTAGTTATACTATATTTTTCGTAAAACTAGTACAACTAGCAAGTTATACTCTGTCGTAATACTAGTATAACTTGCTAGTTATACTATATTTTTCGTAAAACTAGTACTACTAGCAAGTTATACTCTGTCATAATACTAGTCTGACTTGCTAGTTATACTATATTTTTCGTAAAACTAGTATAACTATGTAGTTATACTCTGGCGTTAATTGCTGAAAATATGTGTGTGTGTTTCAGGATGAAGGACCAACTGCACAGCTCCCTACCGGGATGTACTTCAATCAAACGGAGTACACCAAAAAGGTGAAGATCTCCACTCGTTGCTATGTGAAGCAAACGAAGCAGTTTTTCGACGGGTTGCAGCCTCCACTGACTGATGTGGAGAGGGCGTGGTTTCAGAACCATCCGCAGTTCTGGCATATATTCCATATGCCCATGGAGAAAAACCACATGAGCATGGGCATGTGGATGTTGCTTCTTAGAACCGCTCGGACGGAGACCAACCGTGAAGTTTGGTTTATCGTGAACGGTGTCCCGGTATGGTATGGGCTTAGAGAGCATACATTGATATCTGGGTTAAACTGTCGGATGTATGAGATGACAGATTTTCGGGAAACTGCTGGAAGTATGAGGTTCAAGAGGAACTATATGGGGCATTTGGGGAGGAGTGTGAGAAAGGAGGATGTGGAGGATATCCTGGTGAACTGGGGACCTCTTACTCAAGACGACAAACAGTTGAAGATGTTAGTCCTGTACTTCTTGTGCCATGTCATCCACTCACCGACCAAGGGCGAAACATATGCAACGCCGATCGATAGCTTCCTATTGAGGGCTGTGGATGATCTGGATTTCTGCTACAGGTTCCCTTGGGACAGATGAACATTCGAAAACATGCTCCACGAGATCGAGCATACGATGAACCATTTCAGAGGCACGTCTCGGGTACAACTTGGGCAATCCCTGGTTTCATATTTCCTCTTGAGGTTAGTTTACATTTGTTAGTTTATGATATGTAATTATTGTGTGGTGTTTCTGACATTTACGCATATTTTTGTGATTGTAGTTATTGGCTTTTGAGTCAATACCGACGTTGTACCGTAATTGCCAAAAGGCAATTCCAGACGCAGACCCAAGGTGTACTCGGATGTGCAGGTCCCATTTCCAGCAACCCAACATGAGAGGATATTCCTTCCCAACAATCAACAAACTCTTTGATAAAACCACGGTTAGTTAATGATTGTTGGTACAACTATGTAGGATACTCTGGCGTAATATTAGTATAACTTGCTAGTTATACTATATTTTCCGTAAAACTAGTACAACTAGCAAGTTATACTCTGTCGTAATACTAGTATAACTTGCTAGTTATACTATATTTTTTGTAAAACTAGTACAACTAGCAAGTTATACTCTGTGATTTCTAATTTTTCTAATTAGAGTTAGTCGTTGATTGATATGTTTTGCAGGAGATTTTCAGTACTCTCTCTTCATGCACAGATGAAGAGCGCAGTTTGCTGGCTGGAATGACATAAGAGGAGGATGATGAAACTCACGATCTTGAGGTTGAAAGCTGGAGACAATGTATCCGGTCTCGGAAGAGAATCTTGTTTGAAGCCATGTATAACCAGGATGTGGAAGCAAGATTATCTACTCCTCCTTCTGCTCCGACCCAAGCCCCAACTCCGCCTTCTGCTCCGACACAAGTCATGCCTCCGCCTTCCGCTCCGAATCAAGCTGAGGTTGTTGATATGCTAAAGGCATTAACAGACGAGGTGGATCGGTTGAAGAGAAGAGTGACATTGCTGGAATAGGTATAACTAGTATAACTTGTATAACTCAAATAACCCGAACAACTTGTATAACTTGAATTACTGTTCAAATACAGGGTGTTGGTGGTGTTAATGAACCCCATGATGTACCTGATCAATCTGCAACCGTTGATGCTCCACCTGTTAATGCTGCACCCGTTGTTAGCCAGGTTTAACTAGTATAACTTGTATAACTAGTTAACTTGCTTAATTGTTCAACTGTAGGCTGCTAGGACTCGTGGATGTATTAGGAATGTATATGTGCGAACAAGTAAACGCACAACGGTTTCTGACCCAAGTCCGGCAGTGACGAGGGCAAAGGCGAGGAATGTTTGAAGCAATGTACAACTATAGATTCTGTTTAATTTATTTAAGTTAAAAACTTATTTAGCGTTTTCTGTTTAATTTATTTAATGTTATGTTTATATGTTTCAAACATCTTTAAGTCTTGAAGGTTATGTTTATATTTTCAAACATCATTAAGTGTTAAATGTTATGTTTATATGTCTCAAACATCTTTAAGTGTCTAACATCACGCTAAATATTATTATGCTTAAAACAACATCAGCTCTACTAGTTATACTAGTTATACTAAAATAACTTGAATTTTGACAATCTTACAAAGGACCGAAATATTTTTTGACCCTCTCCACAAGCTTAACAACCACTGCATTTTGCTCCCACATCTCCTTCTTTAGCATCGCCACCTCCGCCTTGTACAACTCTATCTTTTTCTCCATCTCCTCGATACTACGTTTCAGATTCTCACACTCTCCTTGTATAGCTTGATCCCAACTTGTTTTCCTGTGGAGGCCATCGTTCTGTCGGTGGAAACAACATCAGTTCAACTAGTTATACTAGTTATACTAAACTAAACAACTTCAGTAATACTAGTTATACTAGTTAGACTAAACAGCATCGTTTGTACCTTATACACTCGACATTTGAAATAGAGCTTGTTCCGGGCATGTTCATTTGTTCTTTCCACGACGATAGCTTCGCCACAGGGACATTCATGAGGAATTCCCCCTTCAGTATCCATGATGTATTCAATTCGCCTAAACATTTCACGGGTTTCTTCCTCGGAGTAGTCGGTGTCGTCCTCTTCGGTCCAAGACACCATGTAAGACCTAAAAGAAAAGAAAAATATAAACATAATAGACGAATCGAAAATCAAATCCCGAATTTTCTTTCTACAAACCCTAACATAGGATAACTTACTATGGGACAAGAAGTCGAGAGATGAGAAAAGATTTGGAGAGGGGAGAAGATAGATAATCTAATAGACAAGAGATGAGAGAAGATTTCAAGAGTTGAGAGGAGAAATGGTTGAGAGAGGAGAGAAAACGAGAGAGATGTCGGCGAGGGAGAGAGGAAAAAGTGAGGAGGAGAGAGAAAAGTTTTTTTTTTTGTTTATATACCCACAAAATTAGGTCTGCACGTGTCCCAACAAAAATTTCAGACCTGGGTGCCAAACAAAAACGTGACAATTTTCGACCTAGTTATACTACTAGTTGGCTGTTATACTAAATTACTACTAGTTAAACTTTCAATGATTTTGCATTACATTTAGTTTTACATAACCTTATAAATTTATTTTTTAGTTGTACATTATATTATAATCAATTAACTGATGACTCTAAGTGTTTTGTGTATTTAAATTCTAGAATAAATATATATTCGTAGAACTTAGAGAGTCACTAATGTTAACTTAGAAAGTCACACTAAAACTATAAGGAATAAGGTGGACGAATGTAATTAAGTCTAAAAAACTTATTTTAATTTTATTTTTAAGTTATATATAGAGTCATTCATCACTATATACACAAAATATAGTCACCTTAACGTCAACTTATAAAAATTTAGTTTCATTATGCCATTATCTTACTTATAAGAATCAAGTTTCATTATAGATTATCTAACTTATAAGAATTAAGTTTAATGGATCAAATTCATCTTTAGATTACAATTACTTAAGTTCAAGCACGACTTTGTCTTCTTTGGCTAAAACGGTGTCGTCGTGCTCCTCTTCATCGCGTTATAATAGTAAGCCATAAAGCTATTAAGAAATACCCTAGTTTTACTAGTTTCACGAGTTTTACATATAGACATACATTTTCCAGAGAGAGCCATAAAGCTATAAGGAAATAAACTAGTTTTACTAGTTTCACGAGTTTTACACATACACATACATTTTCCAGAGAGAGCCATAAAGCTATTAGGAAATAAACTAGTTTCACGAGTTTTACACATACACATACATTTTCCAGAGAGAGCCATAAAGCTATTAGGAAATAAACTAGTTTCACGAGTTTTACAAATACACATACATTTTCCAGAGAGAGTCATAAAGCTATTAGGAAATACCCTAGTTTTACTAGTTTCACGAGTTTTACAAATACACATACATTTTCCAGAGAGAGCCATAAAGCTATTAGGAAATACAATAGTTTTACTAGTTTCACGAGTTTTACACATACACACACATTTTCCAGAGAGTCATAAGGCTATTAGGAAAAACCCTAGTTTTACAAGTTTCACGAGTTTTACAAATACTCAACAAATCACTGATTGACCTCATCTTCTGCTAGGTATCTGAATATTGGCGATTGGAACCTTTGTCTCGGCCTCCTTACGTTTGATGATCTTGGACGTTTCTCTCCTACCGATGGCATCCTTTTCACTTTTCTTCTTCCCGTTTTAATAATCCTGTTAGGTGGTTTGATTTCTTTGTCTTTGATGTAATCCGGAACATCCCACTGCGACATCTCGGGCACCAACAAAATAGAGCTGGTATACGCAAGTGCCCACAACTCGGACCAATAATATTTAGAACAAAGCTCATGTAATGAGATATTACGAGGTCGAGGTTCCATCTTATGGTAATGAATGAATGCAGCCAATGCATGGATACACAGATATTTTTTGATGTTGAACACTCTACAACTGCAGCTCTTCGATTCCAAGCAAACAAAATAATTCTTCCCATCACTACCGACGACATCAAATTCAAAGGTGTTAAGTGTCATCACAATCAACCTCTTGGCAACAGCCCATGAATGATGCATTATGTTCTCCACAAATAGCACCAATTTGTTTTCAATCGTACCTATCGTTGTTTCCATCCGACGATCACAAAACCACTTCGAAAATGTTTAGAGGATTGTATCAAGCATTGGTATTAGGGAGAACTTCCTTGCTTCATTAAACACACTATTCATAGACTCCACACTGTTGCTTGTGTCGATATTATACCTTTCTCCTGGAAATACACACCTAGCCCACTTTTCCTTCACAATACTTTCCTCCAAATAATTGGCTGCAGTTGGAAATCTTCTCATAAATAAACTATATTCGCAGTTGAAATCGGCAACTGTGTACTGCCTACTACACTGCATGAATTTCCAACCATCAACAGATTTGTTGGTACTAGACGCATGAGCTCTCACATTTTGTGACATATGCCACATGCAGTACCCGTGATGGGCTTCTGGATACACATTACCTATGGCGCCGATGAGCCATGCATTCCTATCACTAACAAATACCAATTCAGAAGAATCTGGTATAACTGTCTTCAAAGTCTGGAAAAACCATGTCCAACTAGCATCGTTCTCTCCATCTAGTACACCATACGCAATTGGATAATGGTGCCGATTAGGATCTTGAGCAATAGCAAAAACTAATACACCACCATATCCGTTTTGAGGAATGTTGCATCTACAATAATCACTTTCCTCATCACTCTAAATCCCTCGATGCTAACTCCCAAAGCTATGAAAAGGTACTTGAACTTTCCATTCTCATCTACTTGCACATGTGTTACTGTACCCGCATTTACCTTCTGTAACTTGTATAAATTGGAATGTATCATCTTGTAGCTTTCTTCCGGAGTGCCACGCAGCCTATCAATAGCAAGTTTTTCTCCCTCTCCTCGTGGTGGAGTACGATATACTCACTCCAAGTTTTGTCTTCACAAGACCCATGATAACTTTAGGAGTTGGAGTGTTCATTTGTCCAGGAAAATCCTCTTGCAAGACACTTGCAACTATTTCTGGCGTGCGGTGCCTCTTTGTGCCACTACTCTCGCTCTGATTAGCCCGAGAGCATGTATGTATCTTTGTGTACTTTATAATCCTAAAAATATCCATATTTTTAATCTTTGATGCTCGTACACCCCATTTGCAGCCTTCTTTATTACTTACAATCAACAACCGACATGGTTCAGATCTTTTAATGGCAAAACAAAAGCTGTTGACAAACGATCCTCTATCCGAAACTTCTTGCAATGTCTTCTTATCTTTAAATTCTTGATGCAAACTAAAACCTAAGCCGTCTTCCCATTCCTATGAAAACTAGCTACTCTCTACAACGGGTGGACGTTCTACATAGACATCACCAATATCCGATCTCTCAACACTAATATCCAGACTTCCATTTTCTGGCTCAGTTTCATTCTCTCTAACTGGTGGAGAATATATTGTAATAGCAGTTGCTCCTCCCTCACCATCATTACAACCAATAGAGTTTTGAACTGTTATCGACACTTGTCTCGACATTCTTTCCTCTGGTTCTTCCGATCTAGTTATGATATCCACGAACAATGTTGCCGTACTATGATTATATTCATCAACGTAGGCTAGATAACCACACACATCCACATCATCGCAGATACTCACTTCAACCTCATATCTGACCGTAGGTCGGTAGAACCTCAACTGTAATCTAACCTTACTTTCATCTAAACCAAGCATCTAATATAGATATTCTTCAATCATCGACAAAGTGATATCTTCTACCGCGTGCTTCATCAATATACAACTATTACGGTCGTTGCATTTAAACCATATCACGACTTTGTTGTTCATAATGCCCTGCTAAAACAAACAAAAAAAATTGATTAAGTTTTGTATAACTTATGTAGTTATACCAGTTTTACTTGTATAACTTATGTGGTTATACCAGTTTTACTTGTACAACTTATGTAGTTATACCAGTTTTAGTTGTATAACTTATGTAGTTCTACCAGTTTTGCTTTTATAACTAATGTAGGTCTACCAGTTTTACTTGTATAACTAATGTAGTTCTACCAGTTTTACACCACGTTTCACCTAATTGTGACCATATTCAATCAAGTCTTATACAAGCCAAATTCTACCAAATAACCAAAAAAATAATATCATTTATGAAATTAAGCTTCTTCACCAACCCAATGCAAAAATGCAACTAAAGAATGTATAACTGATTCAGTTATGTATAACTGGTCATAACCGTATAACTGATTCTAGTTATACTAGTTTAACTATCGCAGAAACCAACTTTTATCAACTCAGATTCCATCGATCATTTAGGCATAAGTTTCAGCCTATACATTACAATGATTACCAATGTCGAGTCTTATTTGAGCTAGATTATACCAAATAATCAACTATGAAATTAAGCTTCTTCATCAGCCCAATGCAGAAATGCTACTAAAGAATGTACAACTCATTCAGTACTGTATAAATGATTCTAGTTATACTAGTTTAACTATCACAGAAACCAACTGTTATCAACTCAGATTTGTTCGCTTGGGCACTTCTAAATCTATAATTGCACTATGTTTCAGTCTAGCCCCAGTCTATGTTACCAATATTAAGTCTTATTCGACCCAGATTCTACCAAATAACGAAAGCAAAATTATCAATTTGAAGCTTAAAATTCAATTTGCAATTGACCTTCTTATGCCCAAAGTGGAGAGGCAAATCAACAATGAAGCCATGGAGATTAACAAACGACGGCAATGGCAGGAGAGGCGGCGGAGGCGGCGGCGGCGGTGCACGTCGGAGCCGGCGGCGTCGAGACCCCCGACAGCTGAGAATGAAACCCGATTGAGGAGGAGAGAGAAGTTAAGGGAGGGGAAGAGAGAGATGAGAGAGAAGAAGACTTAATTTTTTTTTAAATTAATTAATTAGGGTAATTTTCATTAAGGGTATTTTGGGAATATCAAGTTTCATTAATAGGTTTGTATATAAGAGATTAAAATTTTCTTAGATAGGAGTTCTCAGATCTTTGCCCCAAATATCCTCAAATTCAGGTTCGTTTTTGGTTCTTTGATTTTTTTAAAACATGAAACGAAGTTATTATTGGCTCTCGGAGTAAGCCAAAAAATTAGCCAAAACGACGTCGTTTCCATTCTAAACGCAACTCTTAGAGCGCGGTTAATCAATTTTTTATATTTAATTGTGTGCGTAGTTATATGTATATATTATACAAGATTGTGTATGCAAAAAAGAATGAAAAAAGTTTCTGGCACAAAACAAAGAACCAAAAAGTTCATACTTAAAAGCAGAGAAAGTAATAAATCTAAAGGGGAAAAATTCATCAACCCAAAGTTTAACAATGGTAGATTCTCTACACGTTTCTATAGGAAGGTTTGGTCTCAAACCAAGCTTTCCCTTTTGAACTAATTCGAGCCTATGCATTTCTCCTTTTTAAAATATTTACCTAGTATTATACCTTTTATGGTTGTCTTCCTAATTTTTTAAAGCTCAAAATCATCTAGGGAACAAAAATATCTAGTTCTCCAGCATTCTAATCCGGTCATTATGGTGAGAGAAGCCCCTCTACTCCTTTCTAGTGTTTTTGAAGCGTTGATGTCCACTATGCGCTTTAGAACTCTTTAAGCTACTATCTGCAAAACCTCACTCTTTAAAAGGGAAGACCTATAAATCTTCATTCTTCTACAATGGTCATCGCCTCAACTCACTCCCTGCTCCTCTCAGCAGTCAGTTACCATAACTAACAACAAGCAAAAGTCACTAAAACTTCCAAAGAATGACTCTACATACAAGCCTCTTCGAACAACAAGGGTTAATGCTCCTCTTCCTAATAACAGAGAGCTTATAGAAAAGCATAAACTCACTTTCATTGGAAGGCTAACTAACCCAACAATTTAGAGAGTATGGTCACTCATTCCATTATTTTCAGAGCATTAGAAACTCTCCTCCCGACCCATTGGCTCAGACTTAGGACAAGGGCTCTTCCAGTTCCAATTCACAAATAAGCAAGACCTCAAATCTGTTTTGGATAACATACCTTATCATTTCGCCAAGTGGATGATCATCATCCAAAGGTGGGAGGACACAATCTCAAAATCCTTCCCTTATTTCATCCCCCTTTGGATTAAAATCCAAGGGTTACCAGTACATCTCTGGACTGAAGACACTGTCAAAAGCGTGGGCCAAGACATCAGCCATATTGAAGCCACTGACATGATAGCAACTCACATCTGAATGAAAGTTCATATTAACGACTTGCTCCCCTTGATGAAAACACCTACTGTAGAGTACCCAAATGGAGACGAGGTGGAATTCTCCTTTATCTATGAGAAGCTCGAGCGCCACTGCAGCCAATGTAATAGACTGGACCATGAAGCCAAAGACTGCCCTGATATCACCAAATCTAGTTCTAAAGCCTTTCACGAAATCATATATGAAAGAAGAGAAGATGACGCCTGGAACGCTGAAGATGCAAGGATCAGAGAACCTAAGCACAAACCCTTATACCGGGATAGCCAGTCCCATCGCGCTTCAGAATCATAGATCCTATGAGAAGAGAATGGGGCCATCACGGCACTCAGATACACGAACTCGTTACACACGGACAACCCCTTACTATCAAAGAAAAGATAACTCTCAGTTAGTAAATTACAACAACACCATCTAGAAAGAGAAACAAAGGCCAGAGAGCAGTAATACTCACCACCCCTCTCCTCGAGGTTAGAATGATAGGTATCATTCACGAGACCATCAAACTAAGTCAAGGGAAAATACCATGCACTCTTACATGCCTTCAAGACACTCTTTAACGCCAATCCATAATCCCAGAGAGATTCCTACTGAACAAGATTTGATAATAGGTGTCAATCCAATTGGGAACAAGATTTTTACTCTATTGTCAAATCCTATTACATTGAGGTGTCGATGTAGTATAATATGTGTCAACCCAATTGGGAATGTAATTATCAATCATGATGCAGTCAACTGTTCTAATCCAAGCCAATTAAGGTGAATACGTTTTTGACAATCTAATCTAATGAAACACAAGTTTAATCGAGCAATAAAATAAACGGAGTAAACTACACTAATCAAATCAAGTCGAAACAATTAAATAAGAAACTAAGCAATATATATAATAAGTGTAATGTAATGAGAAGACAAGTCCTAAGGAGCGGGTATCATGGATCAATGTATAGCTTAAATCAACTAGGGATCTGACAACACTAAACAGAGCGGATCTCTAGGCAGTGAGACACATGCATTGAATCAACTCTTGTGGCAAACAAACAGGAATAAGTTATTAACCGACGAATAAAGATACAACTCGCTTAACGTCGACTTACACCATAGACATTCTCTCGAGCTAAGAGTGTGAATCTCTGAGGTTGGTTCGGTCAGATGTTTTACTAAACACCTATCAGGAGTTAAAACGTCTTAGAACGACCTTCAGTTGATCAAAATGAAACAAGTGATGAAAGCACCTAATCAGATGAGATCTAATATTTCTAACCCTCAGGTCACCCATAAGACTTAAGATCCACGCCAACCTAACCCATCCTCAAGAGCCTTAGGTAAAATACTCAGAATTCATGGCATAAACGTTCACAGTGAAAATTGCAGTAGATGGCATTACTAACAAACTTAAAGTAGTATGATGAACAAGATAAATGGGAAAAAATTATTGCATTCAAAACGAAATTCAAAAGCTTAAAGTTTCTTGCATCTAGCGATTACAAAGAAAACGGCTACAACAAAAGAGTCGTAAGAAAAACCCTAGATAGATCTGTTCTTACCGCCTCTAAAAAATATAAACTAAGTCTAGTAAAAATTTTGGCTAATATGGTCCATCAAAAGGATCTCAGCCCGCAGTGGGCTTCAGCGTCAGTCTGGCCCAAATATCTGAGAGGCCTACTTTCTAACCCGGCCACCTCTCGAGTGTGTGCTCGTAGTGGGAGCAAACTCGAGCACTGCCTGGAATGGGAACATACTTGAGCACTGTTTGGGGTGGGATCATACTGGAGCTCTGCCTTGAGTGGGATCAGACTCGAGCACAACCTGGAGTGGGATCACACTTGAGCACCTTCTGGAGTGGGACCACACTCGAGCTCTGCCTGGAGTGGGATTTGACTTTAACCAGCTCCTAACATCCTTCAGCATTTGCTTGTCCCGAATGCTCCAAGTTATGCTCCAAATGTATCTAGTATCACTTCGTATGCATATGTGTGCTATGCAAGACACAAATTGTGTATTATAAACCTATTGTACTCTAAAGTGATGATAATTGTGTGAATGAGATGCATATTTAGCTAAATAATGCGTCTAACATATACCAAAATGCAGACTTATCAAGACCATCAAACTAAGTCAAAGGAAAATACCATGCACTCTCACATGCCTTCAAGACACTATTTAACGAAAATCTATAATCCCAGAGAGAATCCTACTGAAAACCTACCACAAGCTTCAATGGCAATGGTTGTGGGACAACTAACTAACGTAATGATCCGTTATGCCAACTGCTTTGGTACAATAACAAGCGTTGTAAGACAAGAAAAAGTTAAACAATATGTGGCTGATGGCGAATGCACAGAAGCAGTTGCAGATATGGTTCACTCTAACTTGGTAGACCATCAATTATTTAAAATTGAGGAAAGAGCCTCACCTCCACAACACATCATCTTTGCTCTGAAAATACTAAGTTGCCCCTCTATCTTGGAAGTTGGTGAACTGTCAGCTCAGCTACTAGAGGAGATAGTGATCCAGAAATGGAAACCACAGCGCCCACCATCACAAACAAAAACATGCAAGCCCTTTAGCTCATAGAGGCGCAAATTCGAAAAAGAAGATGATCTTGCAAATCAATCAAGGAGAACCCCTAGAGGAATCTCTTTTAATCGCTCTGATAGTCATAGCTCAAAAAAGGTTGTTAAAATGCTACTAGATAAAAGAATCATACACAAGGAAAAAACACAACTTCCATCCAATTTCTAGCAAAACTTTCCTAAGCTCAACTTAAAAGTCGTCGGATTTTGGAGGTCCATCATATCATTTTACTTAGCCACAATGAGTTGGAACTATCAAGGGTTGTGGAACCCCTTAATAGGTCAATGTATTAGGGAGATCCACAAGCAGTACTTTCCTAACTTCTTTTTCCTTTTAGAGACAAAGAATCTCGATGCCTTTGTCTTGAAAACCTTCAATCAGCTAGACTACGATAAATCCAAAACTGTACCACCTCTTAATAACGCTGGAGGAGGTCTTGCATGATTCTAGAGAAGTGATTTAGATGTCGACATTCTGTAAGCTGATCAAAATTTGAACGAGTCAAGAGTGAAATGGGATAAAAAGAACTTTTATGCCTCATCCATTTATGGAGAACCATAAACAAGTAAGTGAAAGACAATGTGGACAAGAATGAATGAACTAGCAGGGCTCCACACTGCCCTTTGGTTTATTATAGGAGATTTATATGAAATTGCTCATAACCATGACAAAATTGGAGGAATTGCAAGACCTGAGATCTCATTTCACCACTTCAGAGAATTCATTTCTTCAAATGATATGTTCGACCTTAAGCACACTGGAGATTACTTCTCCTAAAGAGGAACAAGAAACAATAAGGTCATTCACTGCACACTAGACATATCCATGGAAAATAGGCTTTGGATGGAAGCTTACCCAAATGCCAGAGTTAATTACCTACACTTTGAAGGCTCTGATCAAAGAGCAATTGTATCTCTCTTCTCACCTGAAGTTCAAAGCTAGGAATAGTTTATTTAGATTCGACATGAGCTTCTAAAATATCATCCAATTTAAGGATCTGATCAAAATTATATGGAAATCAAGAGCTAGCTGCACCGTTGAGGAAAAAGACAAGAGATGCAAGAATAAGATAATTCAATGGTCTAGAGAACATATAGAGAAAGCACAAAAGAAGTAAAAGAGATGAAGCAACATCAATATTTCTCGCCTTTTATCCACGACTGAACCATTTGTTACTCGTTGATGACACAATGTTCTTTTGTGGAGCAAATGCTAAGACCACCCGTAATCCACCGTAAAATCTTGAGAAATATGAGCATATCTCAGGCCAACAGAACAATTCTCAAAAATCAAGCATAGTTTTCTCTAGCAAAACTCATCCAATGACACAAGAGATTATCGAAGACATTTTAAAGATTCCAAAATCACATAGGCATTCCAGATCAGATTGGCAAGAAGAAAAGAGATACTTTCACGTCCATTGTTGAGAAAATCAAACTCAAAGCAACGTGTTGGACCTCTAACCACTTGTCACTGGCTGGGAAGAAAATCATACTCCAATCAGTTCTTACAACAATCCATATATACTCTATGTCAACTTTAAGCTCCCGGTAAGCCTCTGCAGGCAAATTCAACCAGTTTTGACCAGATTTTGGGGGAATGTTTCCCTTGATAAAAGAAAAGCTTGCTTGGTAACGTGACTTAAACTAGATAAAAACAAAACTAAAGTGGGTTGGGATTTAAAGATGTCTAAAACTTATTGACATAACAAAGTTGGTGTTTACTCACCTTACCAAACAGCCTAATATGACATATTCTACTCGGCAAATACTGTGATGCATCTTCATTCTTGGATTGCTCAGCAACTTCTTCCCATGGGTGGAGAGGTCTTCTTCGGGGAAGAGACTTAATAAAGGCAAATTCAGGGAAGATCATCGGAAATGGCAAAACACAAAAATATGGGGAGAACCATTGTTATCTAACTCATATCCTATCTCAATATACGACCCAACCACAAAAGAGACTCAAGGCAACACAGTCCATGAGCTTATAAACAAAGATTCCATAACTTGGAACTTAGAGAAAATCAGAGCCACTAATACAACGAGTTTTAACCCTATATCCTACTGCAAGTGCACAACAAACGTAATAGTATTTAGGGATTGAATCCACGAAGAACAATGGCCACACTAACGATCTGATTATTTAACTAGAGCTAAGTTGGTAGAGGTTTTGAGTGCAATCGAGTGTAACTAGGAAATTAATGTAAACAATATCTAAGACATCAAGTTTAGGGGATTCACAAGGAAATCAAGGGTAGGATGAGGAATCTATTCAGGCAAAATCAGTTATGTTCTCGACTAAGAATTAACAGTTGACTAACCTACTCTCGCATCGATAATCACTATGCCTAGATCCTAGAGATCCTAACTCTCGTTGGTTCTGGGAATCTAACCATGCAGTATTGACGGTTCCTAAGTGTCCACAATCCACACTAGCATAAACTCTCGTTGGTAGTGAAGGTGTTGCTTACCTAGAAAAGTTCTGGTTCTTATTAAACTTCTGGTATAATAAGCAACCTGAGATCATAGATTAGTTGGCTACTCTAACCTAAGCATTAACCATGTTTCTAGGTTGAGATTCAATAATTGAGACCTATTTGTTCCTCATCCTTGATCCCTTTAAGATCCTTAGAATACCATAAACCTGACAATGAATTATTCAGACACGGAAATAGAGAACAAGCAAGCAATTGAAAGGAAATTCATTCAAAACTCAAAATAGATGCAATAGAGGTTCAGGGATCTTCTCTAAGGATGTAGAGATCTTAATCCTTCTCCTCTAGGTTACAATAAGAGTCTGCTGCTTTTTTCTCTCTGAAAAATATATCTAAAAACGTGTTCTTTTAACCTAAAATCTAGAATAAAACCAACTGGCACGAAATAAGGAAATTCCCTTTTTACTTTGCAGAGTTGAGGATCGATCGATCCTTTGACTGCCCGATCGATTAACCTTTCCTCATTCGATCGTGAAACTTCTGAATTCGTGCAAAGGATCATGCGTAACTTCTCTTTAAATGGCTCGATCGATCTCTGAGTGCTAGGTCGTGCAATGGATCGTGCGCATAACATAGACGAGTGGGGGTCGATCGTGTCAGGCGTAAGAAGTTGGTCATCGGATCGAGCGCAAGTTTCCCTATCTAAAGTTACGATCGATCGATCATGGTGTTGCTCGATCGATCGTTCAACTTGAAGTGGAAAAATCCAAAGTTAAGCACTCTTGCTCAGCATGTGAAATCCAAAGTATCCTTGCGTTTCGTACCTGAAAAGACTCGAAGAACACGACAAAAACTAAAGAAAACATATGAATTAGTAAGCTATAAGTCGGTATAAATGAGGTATATCAGCCACCGTATTTGAACATGAACTCATAATTCGAGGCATCAAATTGAGAAAATTAGGTACAAAGGACAAATTTGCTTAGTTTCCACTAGGAGACGGTATCTACTCAATAAATCATGGTACTTCAAGCTCAATAAATCAAATAACACTGCCTTTCATCAAGAGGAGTCACTAAGAGGTTTTAAATGGAAAAATCTAATATGGAACGGAACTTTTTCCCCAAAAATGAAGATTTTTTTGTGAAGATTACTGAGAGGTGCCTTACCAACTGATGAACAACTAATGATAAGGCACATCCACACTTCTAGGAAATGCCCTCACTGTGAGGAACTTGAATCAATCTAACTACATGTACATAAGTTGCTTCTTTGCCCAGCAAGTGTGGCTTGAATCGTCTTTTAAATGTAGCTTTATGCCCCAAGCAGACCAAAGTCTTACTTCCTTCATCGAGCAAGGACTTGCCCAAATTGCTCTGCCACCTATGGGAGTTACTACTCGACCTTTATTCCCTTGGATATGCTGGTCATTATAGACGGCAAGGAACAAACGAGTTTTTTCAAACCTGCAACTCTCAACTTAAGATGTTTTAACCAAAGCCATTAATGAGGCCAGAGAATGGCAAATGGCTTAAGAAAATACCTCTTCTTAGATCAGATCTAGGAACCCCTCACGACCAAAGACTCAACCAACTAACTGCATGAAATGCGACAAAAATTCAACGTGGAGAGAGAAAGACAAAACACTAGGGCCAAGTTGGGTCTTTACTTATCTCGACATATCCAAACTTCAATCAGGATCGGCGGTGGAGACTTTCACCAACGAACGACTCATTGTAGAGCGATTAGCGGTCAGATCTGCTCTATTTCATGCCATCTCTCTCGGTTTGGACAAAATTTCTATTGAATCCGACTTTTCAACGCTTATTCAAGCAATCACATAGAACGTTCCCAGCAAGGAGCTCTATGGAATCATCCATGACATTCGATCGATTCAACATCAACTCATTTATCTTCAGTTACGTTGAATTTGGCCTTTAGCACAAGTAGTTGTGTACTAGATCCTTATAGAAGTTGTCTTACTTATTACAAGATTGAAATTATAATGTGCACTAAGCAGTGGTTGAAAAGTAATATTAATTTAAGAGAAATGAAGGAAAAAATAACAACTCAACAAATCATTTATGAAATTGAATTACAAGATCAACTTGAGAAAGGTAAATTATCTTATATCATAGATGGCTAGTGAGAGCTCTTTGCTTATGTTTGTTCAATCATAGGTTCCTAACAATATTTTGTATCTATGTAGATATCTATTATGTTTTGTATACAAAGTAATATGTGTTTTTGGTTGTTTTGGTTATAAATAATTATTTAGAACCAAAATCGATTAAGAACCAAAATTGTTTTATAAGTATCTATTGGTTACTATATTTTAAGAACCAAAAACTGGAAAAATCAAACCGAACCGAAGAACCATATATCCAAGGTTAGAAAAGAACATGGACCATTTATGAACTGTCTGAGGGGACGAAAGGTGTTGGGTGTAACTATATAATTATTATCAAATATAAAAAATGCAGATGGAACTATAGAAAGATTCAAGAAAATATTAGTTGCCAAAAGTTATAGGAATGTATTAATTATTTTGATACTTTTCAGCAGTTGCCAAAATGGCTAATGTGAAATTTATGGTTTCTCTTGCACCAAATATTAAGTGGACTTTGACTCAGTTAGATATTTCCAATGCCAACCTTAATGGTAAGTTATATGAAGAAATTTATATGAAATTTCTTCCAGATTTTGTTTTTAATTCAATTAATTGAGAAACCAATTATGTGACTGACTCTATTGCGAAGAGTGCACTTAATAGTACTGAACCACCCTCTATAACTCTCTCGTCTTCTAATTAATTTAAAGTATATTTTCACTAAAAAAAAATAGAATCGATCTAATAAACTATATTTAGGATTCCATAATGTTACGTTGAATTAAACTATAATGTATTAATCGATATGCCAACAAATACCTTTTCGTATTTAATTGGTGAATGACTTTTATCTTATTGGAACAAAAGTGGAGATAAGCTTTTGGAGATAATAATGACAATAATAGGAAGTTTTTTGAAACAAAAATAAAGAGAGAGTATATGTAAATTAGTGGAGAGCAAAATAGTATCAAAAAGATATGGAGGGATTCGATTGAGAGATATAATAATAATAGGAAATTCAAAATATGTTATAGTTTGTATCATAATATTATTTAGTTTTTATTTTGAAATGCAGTAACTTTTTTTTTTTTTTTTACAACGGCATAATACGTTTGAAATCAAAACTAAAGAGGTCATTGATCATGAAGGAACTCCCTGGCCCGCCTAGCTAGCGCGTCCGCTTTGTGATTGATCGCTCTCGGTATGACTGACAATGAGAAGGTTGAGAAGGATGACGACAATCGCATGAACGCCTCCTGGTATGGGCTGAATGCAGGCCAATCATCAGGTTGATCGAAAATCCGAAACACCAATTCACTATCTGTCGAGATCTCAACTTCAGAAACTTGTAGAAGCCTCAGAGATTTCATCGCCCATAATACCGCCTCCACCTCTGCATGTAAGACAGAAAGACTCCTGGACACTCCTTTAGCTCCCATCCGTTCTCCATCTACTGAATCTGAAAAGCAATACCAACCTAACCCAGAGTAACGGTCAGTATCCTTCCAGGACGCGTCCACAAAGCACTTATAGCCTGTGAATTGTAAATTAGCTGTGGTAGGGAAAACTAGCTTTGACTTCTTTATAAGGTCCCTAGTAGACCTATTGCCACTACAGGTAGACCTCTCCAAACTTGCCCCTGACCATTCATGATGTTCTGTTACGGCAACGTCTAATACCCTTAATGGATCCAGAATTTTACCAGAGAAGCAGAAAGCATTTCTTGTTTTCCATATCTGCCATAGAATCTACGGAAATCCTTGCCATTCGTTTCGAACCTTCATCAGTCGAAACAAATACTTTAAGTTAAACCAAAACAGATGCACCTGGAAAAACATCTGGTGCCGAAGGGATGCATGATAGCGCCCAGACCTGGAGGGCCGGTGGGCAGAGGAACAGAGCATGATTAACCGACTCTTGTTCCTCGTCACATCGGCTGCACCTCATATCAGAATTTATTCCTCTGTGGGCTATATTTTTACTGACTGCTATACATCCAGATAGGATTTGCCAGATAAAATGTTTTATTTTGTTCGGACAATCCAACTTCCACATATGACTATACAGGACCTCAAAATTTGGACCCCACTGTTTGACTTTAGTATCTAATAGGTGTTCCGCTAGATGATATCCCGATTTAACTGAATATCGTCCTGTTGGGGTGTAATGTCACCCCCAATAGTCCGGACGGTCCCTAATTGGGATCGGAATGCCCAGTATCAAATCTACATCTTGAGGATGAAAGTATTGTTGAACTAAAACCTCTTTCCATTTACCCGTAGATTTATCAATAAAATGATCCAGGGTCAGATCAGGGAACAAATTCAATTCGGACCAAACTGCCGGTCTGGGTCTCTTGTCCGGGATCCACGGGTCATACCAGGCTCGCATTGTTCTCCCATTACCAATTCGCCTAATGCATCCCCTTTGAACCAGGTCTCGCGCCGAGCATAAACTACGCCACCCATATGAAGATAATGTTTTCAGAGGAACTTCTAATAAACATTGGTCCTTATAAGACCTACCCTTCAGGACCTTTGCCAACAGAGAGTTTGGAGAATCTAATAGTTGCCATATTTGTTTTGCTAGCAGTGCAGTATTAAAGTTTCCCAAGTCTCGAAAACCCAATCCTCCCTCCAGTTTTGGTTTGCACACAATGTTCCACCTACGCCAATGTATTCCTCTAGTCTCTCCAGATCCCGACCACCAAAAATCAGCTATAGCTGAATTTAGAAACTGAATTGTCCCCCTGGGTAGTCTAAAACATGACATCACATAGGTTGGTAACGCTGTCAAAACAGACTTTATCAAGATTTCCTTTCCGGCTTTCGAAAGGAATTTAGTCGACCAATTACAAATGCGGGCTTGTAGTTTGTCCCTTACAAACACAAAGACTTTAGTCTTTGCTCCCCCTATACTTTCTGGTATCCCTAAGTATGTACCCATACCCCCTAAATTGGAGATCCCTAAAATTTGTTGAATCGGTCTCTTTATATCCTCGGCGACAACATGACCAAATTGTATGGCAGATTTCTCAAAGTTTATTTGTTGACCCGATATCGCCTCATACTCTTTCAAGATCCCTAAAATTTGTCTGGCCTCTGCTAGGTTGGCCTGACAAAAAAATAAACTGTCATCTGCAAATAGAAGATGAGAGATGGCAAGGCTTGTTCTAGCTATAGACAACCCAGTAAGCACCTTCTGTTGTTCGGGCCCGCTTTCAACCTACATGTTAACCATTCTGTACATAGAATAAAGATGTACGGTGACAGTGGGTCCCCCTGTCGGAGACCTCTGCTAGGTATAATACTTCCCCCTAGTGCCCCATTAATCAACACTGCAAATTCAACTGTTGTTAAGCAGTGCATCACACACTCCACCCATTTGGCACAAAAACCCAACTGACCAAGCATGGCTCTTACAAAATGCCATTCAATCCTGTCATAAGCCTTACTCATGTCAGTTTTGATAGCCATATATTTATTTTTGATTGATCCATTAGTGCGTAGCGCATGAAACATTTCCTGTGCCAGTAGAATATTATTAGATATCAATCTTCCAGGTATAAATGCAGTCTGCGTTTCAGAGATAAGTTTCGGTAGTAATTTCTTTAATCTTAAGCACATAACCTTAGATATCAACTTATATCCAACATTACACAAACTAATCGGCCTAAAATCCATCATTTTAGTTGGACGATCTCTTTTTGGTATAAGACAAATATTAGTCTTATTTAAACTCTTATCAAAAGATCCAAAAGTTAGGAAATTATTTACCTACTCGAAAAGATCTGTCTTTACCACCTCCCATGAATATTGGAAAAACAAAGCAGTCATACCATCCGGTCCCGGTGTTTTCTCTGGATCCATCATGAATAAAGCGGTTTTAACTTCTTCCACTATTACCTCCCTCATTAACCATTGATTATCAATTTCAGATACCCTTGACTTGATTATATCACAATTTATCTGTGTACTACCAACACTAGAGAAAAGTCCTCTAAAGTATCGCGATGCTTCCCTATAAAGATCCTCCTCTTTTGTCACCCATATTCCTTGATCATTTAGGAGCCCAACTATTTTATTTCGTGCTCTACGTTGTTGCGTCTGAGCATGGAAAAATCTCGTGTTTTCATCTCCCTCCTGGAGCCATTTGATTCTACTTTTTTTGTTTCCAAAACACCTCTTCCTCCACGTAGGCCTTTTTTAAATTCATTGTGGCCTCCAATATTCCCCTCTGATCATCAACATGGGAATTCTTACAATCCTCCAAAACTTGTTTTAGTTCTTCTAATTTCTGACGCCCGGGTCTAATATTCTTACTTCTTCAATGTGAAATCTCTCGGCTACAGCATTGTATTTTCTTGGCAAAAGAAATACCTCTATTCAATGGGAAACCCGTCCAGCTCTTTTCCATTATTTCTCTAAAGCCTTCCTCATTAATCCACCTTTTGTCAAAAACAAATTTCTTTAGAGGCTTAATTGCCGTGTCCCTAAAACTACCAATGATCGGCCTATGGTCCGATCCAATCATCTCCAAGTATTCTATCTCATATATTGGAAAAACATCATGCCATTCCCCCGTACCCAGCGCTTTATCCAGAATACAGCGTACCACCCCATTCTGACGGACACCCCTCCAAGACCAATAATTACCAATTTTGGGAAAATCCACTAATCCACAATCCCTAATCATCTGATTGAAAGCTCTAAAAGACATAGTATTTCGCAGGACTCCTCCTTGCTTTTCGTGATTTCCGGTCAACTCATTAAAATCTCCTATAATCAGCCAAGGTGTTAGTCTACTAACCCCCATCCGAGTTAACCATTCCCATATGTAATCCCTTTTTCGCTGTACCGGTTCACCATAGAAAAAGGTGATACTTACTTTATGACCTTCAACTTCCATTGAGATGTCAATCATATTTTTATCTTTGTAATTTATATCAACGTCATAGTGGTCCGAGTATAATAATGCTAGTCCTCCACTACTACCAATAGGTTCAACAGTAGTCAGAAATTTATAACCTAGGTGTACTTGTATTTTTTCCAAGAACATATAAGAATTTTTTGTTTCTGATAAAAATAAAAATTCTGGTCTATATTTTGTCCAAATGTCCCGCAGGTAACTAATAGTTACTTTACTACCAATTCCCTGACAATTCCAACATAGTGTTTTTATCTTCATATAAAATCTAACAATAATTGAACTTGTTTAAGTTCCTTAATCTCCTTCTTAAAAACTCGATTTTTAATATGAATGAAGGATACAATTATTTTTGGTAAATTTTGTCTTACCACAAACCTGGCCCATAATTGAGACCGTGTCAAAAGCCCATTTTGTGATTGGATTCGAACAAACCATGCAAATCCATTAATCATAAAAAACCTGCCTTGTTAACTTTATATTTTTGTAGGACCAATTGGGTCTTAAGCCCACTATTTCCTTTTGAATCACCTGATAATCTTCACAAAGCCCAAAGAGAATTTTTATAAATGAAAGTGTTATTATATCATCAGTTGAAAACCAGAATTGAACATATCCCATATGACTTATTATCCCCAAACTGCTCAAAATGAAATCAGAAAATAAACTAGACGTTAAACACATTAAGAAAGTTATAGCATTGCGGTCTCCATTTCGGATTCCTTAGACTTCGCCTCCTTTAGTTTACTTGGCTTCAGTGTCTTTCGTGGAGACAGCGTACCCAACAGAGCCATTTTCTTCGTGCTAACTCCTCGTAAAGGAGTAGCTCCCTTCGAAAGAACTCTACCCATCCCGGTCACAGATTTAGATATGTGATCTGGGTTTCCAGTCTGCAATTTCTGGATGAAAGCAGCGTGAATTTGAGCCTCTTCCTCTGCTGATAACTCCTTTCTACCAGCAGTTGTGCCCTCAATTAAACCCGAATCTTCATGTGATTCTAGTTCAGCATTCGCCAACAGCTCATCAACCTTATCTCCACTAATCCACTTCATGTCATCATCTTCATTGACCGATACAGAAACTGGTTGCTCCTTATCGTCCATGCTTCTAGTTTCCACCATCTCCTCTAATCCAGTACTCGGGATTGCGATAGCATTCCCATTGCCACCTTCCAGAGCAGTTGTATTCTCCATCTCATTCTGGAATAAAGGCCTTCGGACCTTATCACCAACAATCCCACTCCCAGTAATCTCATGTTCAGTTTCCTGACAAGGATAAAAACTTGAGTCAAAAACCAGAGACATTATGTTATTTAAACCGAGTATAGATAGTTCTACCTTTGATCGATTTGTCTCTCTTACCAGCGCAGTAGCTTCGCCACGACTTCTCTTACTCCCTTCGGGATTATCCCTGGAAGTTACAGCCCTAGCCACTATACCCACGCTTCTTTTACCTCCTACCAAAGCCCCTATAAAACTCCTATTTTTCCCAGTATTTCCAGCCATTCTATTACCCAAACTAGGCTGTTCCTTTAACTCTTGTTTTGCTTTGTAGCATATGGTTGCATCGTGTGTCATATGATAGCAAAGCGAGCAAAAGCCTACTAATCTCTTATATTCAAACATCACCTTAGATTCTCTACCCTCCTCAAATTCTAATATCGAAGAAAAAATTAGAGGCCTAGAACACGGAATCTCTATTAAGACTTGTGCTTTTATTACATCAATTGCTACTACTGATCCTAGAGACCCTGCCACCACCCGATAAACCTCCTCTACTCTATACTCAAAAGGTATACCAGTGATCCTAATCCAAAGACGAATTAAACTAGGGTAATCAGCATCCGCCATTGCTTTCCACGGAGCATAGGCTACCATCCAGTTATCAAAGTTAACGGACCCATAATCTAAAACACTAAGCAAATCAACTTCAGATTGAAATTCAAATTGAAAACGCCCATTTCCTAGATTCAAACCTTTTACCTTTCCCACCAAATTCCAAAACTGTGGTATTCCAAAACTGTGGTATTCCAAAACTGTGGTAGCCGGATTCAGACACCTACCCATCATTATCTTAGAACTACGAGCTAACAAATCTGAATTATCAATTTTTGGAATTTTGATTTTCAGCAAACGAGGTGGAGATTTAGCCTCCACACTCTTCTGTTGTAATCCTAGTTGCGCCATTAAACTTAAATACCCAACTATACTGTAAAAATCACAAAATGACCTGAATTTCATTTTGAGTAAACTAGACTTAAACTCATGGAAAATTAATTGAAACCCTTGAGTCTTTATAGACTCAACAAGGCCGACATTTGCAGATTGTTTTCTCTCCCTATTATTTAGATTTGTTATTAATCTACAGCCACAGAGATATACCAAACTCCCCATTTTTAGTTTTTTCAAATTCAAAAGCTCTAAAACCCCGAAAAATCTACCAAATATTTGTTTTTCAACAACCAATCCATTCCAGATTTTTTGGAATTTTGAAATCTCTAATACACATCTCAAGCTAATAGTATTCTTAATTTTGTGTACCTTTCTAGGTCTGGCCAGTGCCAAAATCGTCTGAAGCAGAATACTGCTTGTAGACCATTTCATATTAATCCATTTCTGTAGCTGTCTTAACTCCTCATTTGTCCCCGCCTTAAACCAGTACCAGATAGCATGATGTTGGCAGTCCAACTTAACTGCATGTCCCTTAATTCTCCCCAAGAAGAATACTCTGGTCAATCTGAAAATTACCAAAATTTGTGAATTTTGGTGAATTCTGAACCCCAATACTACTTTATCGAGATAATTATTAATCAAGATTTCACATATCCCTCCTTTGGTTACGTTACTGAGTACTATTTCTCTACTACACATTTGGATCCCAGAACCAAGTCTAACTAGACTCTTAAACATATGTCTAAAACTGCTTATCCAAATAAGATAGCTAGTCCTATCCCCTAAATCCTCACCAGCTGTCATATCACTTTTGACCTGAAACATTGCATAAACCTTGTGTGATTTATCAAAGATCTTTGCAATCCCCTTCTCTAATTTCTTTTTTCCCAAACTTTCACTAAATCGAAGATCATGAAACGGTTTAGAATACCCCTCCCTGAAGATAATGTTATCAGGTATTGTGAGATTCATTTCCGTAAATTTCCACTTAGTCCAAAGTAAGCACCAACATTTAACCATATATCCATTTCGACCAATATCACTAACTGAGAGAATTGAAAAGCGTAATAGAGGTAAATGCTGAAACATCATACCTGGATGCTGCTGTTTCAAACTTACCAACGAGAGAGAAGCTCATGACCATAAATGGCGAAAAACTCCCACGGACAACTACCGGGAAACAGAGACGACTAAAGCTCCTCCACCAGAGCCGGATCGAAACCTTAAAAGCTTAAAACCTAAAACACCACTGCAGGAGATCTAATCGACTCCTCTACCCAAATCCAAGGAAACCCAAAACCCCAAATTAACAACCCCAGAAGAAGGTCTTACAAAAACCCTAATCCAAACATCCGAGAAAAGAGAACCGAAAACCCTAGAAATTGAGAGCGAACCAGCTAGCAACCGAGGAGAAACCGAAGGAGCTACCCTTACCAAGAGAGCTCCTCCCCGAAGAAGCACCACTAGCCGTCGAGAAAACGCCTTCGTCGTGAATCGCCGCCTAATCGCCTAATCGCCTGGTCGAGAGCTAAAATTCATAGACTTTAGAAAATAATTAAAATTGGCGATGAAATGCAGTAACTTTAATATTTAAATCTAGTTGTATGATTTTTAAAGTCAATTTATTTGATTTTTAAATAAAAGAATTCTAAATAAATTGTAAAATTAGTAAAAATTAAATCCATTAAAATATATCATGCAATAAACTCTTTTAAAATATTAAAACCGAACTTAATACCTGTTTTCTGTTTGTTTGGTTTGGTTGGGTTTTCTGTTTCTGTTTTTACTTGCAAGCTATTATCATTTTCTCCAACTCAGTGCATATTTTCATGGGCCTAAAGTTATGTATTAAGCCCATAAGAAAAATAAAACTGGCCCAAAAAGTCGAAGGAGTCCAAAAGCGGATATTGAATATTGGACAAGTCTTTGGACAACTATTGGTGATCGTATCTTCTATAAATTCTCTCACCTCTCATTTTTTTTCTCCTTCTCACCGTTTCTTCTCAAACAATCAAAGCAAACGAACCAAACAAAAAACTGAACACATTCTCTGCTCTCTGCAAACAAACAAAAACTTACAGGTTCGATCATAATCCTTTTTCGGAAATCTATTATGGGGATCATTGTCAAGTCTTTCAAGGATCAAATCTCTTCTGGTTTGTCTATTTCTCTCTTTTTAATTCTTTGAATTTTTCCTCGATAATGCGCGCCTGAAGCAAGTTATCTCTTGATTTTGGTATGCAGATGAACGATTAAAGGAGTCGAAGAACATCCTTGCTAAATATCCAGATAGAGTTCCGGTGAGTTCTTTCTCTAAAAATGAAATCGATTTGTTTCGTAATGGTTCCGTCTTGAGTTGCCGTGCGATAGTGGATTTGTTAAGGTTCCAATGATTTGTCTTAATCTGATAAATTTCGCGCGTTTAGTTGATCATACGATCTGAGATCTGAAATTCCACTGATTTTGTGCGTTCTGGTTTTGATCCAATCAAATTGGTCAATGTTGGAGACTAGCTCTTTTAGTTGAGTTTTTAGATCTTATGTATCTTCTCAATCGAAAGATTTTGTGAGTCAATTGTTTCTTCTGCATCTATTATTGGGTTGGTCTCTTCATACAGCATTGTGTAGCAGCTGATAATCCTCCATTTATGGAACTATATAGGTGATCATTGAGAAATATTCAAACGCAGATCTCCCAGACATGGAGAAGAACAAGTAAGTTGTGATATCAATTTAGGTAGTTGTTAGAACAAAGTGAAACCTATCCAATTGAATTAATCATTTTGTGTGCATTGATTTCTCTTTGCAGATTCTTGGTCCCACGAGACATGACAGTTGGACATTTCATCCATATGTTAAGCACTAGACTAAAGTTAGATCCATCCAAAGCTCTGTTTGTTTTTGTACAGAACACACTTCCTCAAACAGGTAAGAAAGAAACATTCTGTGTAAGAAAACTTTTCCTAAAACTGCCATTAATAACACTTGTATTGATTCTGCAGCTAGTCGCATGGACTCTTTGTACAATACTTTCAAGGAAGAAGATGGATTCATGTACATGTGTTACAGCACCGAGAAAACATTCGGCTAACTTCCAAAAAGATTCATTTTCGTCTTTTTAAAATAAGTGAATCAAAAACTCATTTCAAATAATCCATTTGTTTGTGAATAATGGTTCAGCTATTGTTGTTGTTAGGTGAATTATTGTACAGAAAAGCTTAAAGAAAAAACATTTGACTTTGTAATTCATGTGATTCAATGGCAATAATAATAAGACCAAGTGATTATTCACCACGAAACCCATTTTCTTTATTTTTTCTTTTGTTCTTCCCAAACAATTAAAGAAAAACACTATTAAGAAAGAAAATAAAAAGAGAGAAGAAGATCGTGTCGTGCAAGCACGTTAGTTTGGGAAGATATGGTAAAATGAGGCCTAAAGAAAGTTGAATGTCGGTGTAGGAAACGTGTCGCTACGACTAGGTTTGTGTGTTTCTCGATTATGTTTTGCATTGGTACCCCCAAACTTGTCTTTGTGTTTTATCTATTCTTTGGTCAATCTTCTCTATGTACCATTCTTTTGATAATGTATTTTATTTTACCTTCTTTTCAAACAATATAATCGATAAAGTCTGATAACCGACATAACCCAACATAAAACTTCTAGTATGATACTAGAATTAAATTCTTACAGTAAAATACATTAAAACTGGTATTCAACTATTTAACCGAAAACGTTATCTACAATATATTTTATTTATATTTATCAATGATTTATGCATATGTATTTGCTATACATTATCGGAGCAAAATTTAAATAAATGAACTTATCAAAACATTATATTTGGTTTAATTAGGTTCACATAGATTAAAAATTAGTTTTGGTACAAGTTTGGTTTGTATATAAGTAAAAGTTTGTTACGATTGAGAAAGGCAATTTGAATATTTGAAAATTTTATTTTATCTAATATGATATCAGAGCTATTTTTACTTAATCTCTGATTTTTTCAACAAATTTCTCTAAATGGAAGTTTGAATTCGTCTTCTATCTTCTTTTTTCAACCGATTAATCACTTCCTTTATATTAAATCAAAGCATAAAATGGTGCAAAAAGGTGAAAAGAGCCCGAATGAACTCAATATAAGGAGATGAAGAATCAGATTTTCAGTTGAGCTATGAAATCTTTTCTTCAGAAGAACCTGTAATTGCGATAAGAAGACAGACTGCAATTTCGAGGTCATTACCTTAAGATCGAGTTGAATCGGAGTTTGAATCCTTCGATAATACTCACATACCTTTCTTCCTACACTCTGCAGAACATCCATGTTTGAAATCGTCTCATATCTTAGATAGAACGAATTATAATAGTTTGGTCAATAGCGATGGGGTTCAGTCTTGATGCAAGAATAAATTGAGTTTTATTGATGGAAGCTTACCACGTCCAGCTGATGATCATCGTTCTACAAAATATAGAATAGATGTAACAGTATGTGAAATTATGGATATTGAATGTAGTTAATTCTGAAATCTATGGTAGTATCCTCTATTACGAAGATGTTGTTGAGATGTGGAATGATCTTTATCGAAGTTTCAAAGTGAATAATCTTTCCGAGAAGATATTAGTTAGAACAATATGTAATGACTCTCAAACAAGAGAGATTGGGATTGTCTGCTTTTTATACTCAGAAGAAAACTCTTTGGGAACAACTTGCCAACGCTAAGTCCAACTCAATAAAAAGATGCAATTGTGATCAAGTCAAGGAACTTCTTAAGGTAGCAGAAACTAGTAAGATAATACAATTCCTAATGGGATTAAATGATGAGTTCAGTAACATTTGAGGATAAATATTGAATATGGAACCCAAAACCATGTCTAAACGAGATTTACAACATCTTGGATCAAGATGAAAGTCGGAGAGGAATTGGATTTGTTGATATAATTATCTCTCAATCTACTAGCATTTCATACTCAAGTTGTTGTCCCTGAAAATTCAAATGTTATGCTTGCTTATGGAGGAAATAATCAAAAACCAAAATACTCGCAGTTCCCAAGACTGGTCACACTGTTGTAAAATGTTACAAAATCCATGGATATCCTCCATGGCATCCTGTAAGAAACAAAAAACCAGCTCATGAACCTTTAGTTGTAGCTGCTAATATCATAGATTCAACTGAGAATATATCCAAAGAACAAATTCAAGGTTTGATTTCAGCCTCCTAGTACCACATCTTGCTTGGATGATTTATTAGATTTGAATTCAATTCTGGTCCAGTTATCTCACATATATCAGGTACCTTTCCTACCACTTTACTCCCTTCCTTAATTTAACATGTCAAATTGGAAAATACCGTTTAAAACTGAGTTGACTACTAGGAAATGGTTATAGATTCAGGGGCGAGCCATCATGTACTCATCTTAGACATCTTTACACAAATTACAAAACCTTAGAGAATACATTTGTCACTTTACTAATTGGTTTGACTGTGAAAAAGAAAGTTTTGGGTACATTCAGTCCTTAACATGATTGAAACCTCAATATGGACTCGTGTTTGCTCTATTAGATATGATAATGCACATGAACTTAGTTTCAATAATTTGAACTTAGAAATAGGCATTAAAGCATTTCATGCATGCCCTAAAACACCTACACATAATTATGTGGTAGAGAGAAAACATCAACACCTTTTGAATATAGCCTGATAACAAGATTTTTCAATGTTTTTCAAATCATATTGTACTAATGTCGATGTAGTACAATATGTGTCAATCGAAGTGGGAGTGTAACTAGCAATTAGAATGTGATAGACTAGTCTAATTCAAGCCAGGTCAATTCAGTGGTTGTTATCTATCAACCTAAGTGAGCAATTTAGACAACGGGACCTGAAAGCAAAAGTGAAAAGTAAACAACTAAACAAAGTGAAGTAGAAAATAATAGCTAAACAAAGTGCAGTAAAGAGCACACAGCGTGACAAGTGCAGTAAATAGCAAATAGCATGGCAAAGTGCAGTAAAGAACAAATAGCGTGACAAAGTGCAGTAAAGAACAAATGTCAAGTGTAAATAATAAATAAGAGAAAGGGTTTCCAAAGGGGCGGAGATCACAGATCAGCGTTTCACTTAAAGTCACTAAATCGCTTAACAAACTCAAACAGAGTGGATCTCTAGGCAATAAACTCATAACTACTGAGTCCACTCTCGTGGTAAACAGCCTTAGCAAAGCTATCAACCGACCTTATCATCATAAGCGTTTAACAACCTAGCTAGCGTGAAACAACAGTTTAAACGAGCGTAATAAACACCTTAGACAACTAATCCCTTAAGCTAAGAATATAGATATTTGAGACGGTTAAGTCAGACGGTTCAACGCACCCATCAGGATTAACGTCTAAAATCATGTTTCTTAGGCTAGCAACTATTCAATCAGAATGCAATCTACTCAACCCTAATCTAATCCAGAATGATTATGGTGAATGATATGGTGCGAATTAAACTAAGTGAAAACAGGGCACTAAACAGAGTACCAAAACAGAACGTAAAAACAGAGTAAAAACAGAGTGCGAAAACATAGCAAAAACAGAGTGCGAAAAACAGAGCAACCGAAACAGAGTATTGTGCAAAAACAGAGCAACCCTATAACAGAGTTTTAGGTGAAAAATAGAGCAATAAAGACCACGCAAATTAATGGAGAAAAAGGGGTTATTGAGGTTAGGGATCAATGATCAAAGCATTCATAGGGGTTCCCGACTTGTCTATCAACCTATTTATATGATCTCTAAGCAAGGAATCACATCAATCACATTCATTCTCATGCAATGGGACCTCTCTTAAGCCACAACCAGACTTGATCCTCACCAACGATTAGAGGCTTAAGAGGCATTAAACACAGACCTAACATAGCCTAATAACACCCTAGACAATCAATTTCTTGAGCTAGGAGAAGTTATCTCAACTTAAGTTCATTCAAGCATTTACACAAACACCTTTTGGGTGGGAAACACCAAACCATCAGATTTTAATTGATCAAAGAGAAATAGGCATTAAGGACACTTAAATTGAAGAGATCTAAGGCTAATCACCCTAAACAAGTCCTGGAAATCCCTAGATCTACCCATAATCTCACAATCTCCTCAAGAACCCTAATTGATATACTAGAAATTCATGATGAAGAACATAAACCAGAATCATAAACCATTAACATCAAAAGATAGATCAAGAAGAGATTAACAACAATAATTAAAGGTAGAAAATCAAATAACCAAAAGATCAACAAGGATCTAAGATTCAAAGAAAGGAAAATTACAAGAGAAAAGTAGAAAAGTCTTTTTGCTTAAAAAAGAGGCTAAAACGTTCTAGGGTTTGCTTAATTACATTAAGGGGGTATTTATAGGCCTTTTACAAAAAGCCCTAAAAAGTCAACTCTGGAAAAAAGTCAACGTTTTATGGGGTGGAAAACCGCTCGACCAAGTGATGGTCGAGTGTCGAGGTCATATGCCAAATCTTCTAGATCACGTCCTGAACTTCAACTCTAGCCAATTGATTCACCCACAGTTCTTCTCATAGTCCAAAATACTCCATAATAAGCTCTTGAAGTACCTAAAATCCACCTTTATGCAATGTATGCAATGTCCTATACCAAATACGCATAATAGACTAAAAAGGACCTAACGATGATAATGCTGCAAGTATGAATGCAAAATATGCTAAATAATGTCCCTAAAATATGCTAAAATGCAGACACATCACCAATCCGAGTCCCACTGGGAAAGTTATCGATGAGTCCCAATCCGAGTCCCACTGGGAAAGTTACCACTGAGTGCCAATCCAAGTCCCAATTCTTGAAAATAACCCCAAATGCAATGTGTATGCTATGCAAATGTAACATGCGCGTACAACCTATATATAACTCGAATATAACGTAAATGCAACATATATGTATGAATAGTGAACTAGAAATGATTCTTAAAATATTTTAAAATACGTGTATATCAACTCCCGCAAACTTAGACTTTTCTTGCCCTCAAGAAAACACATAGACTAAGATGGAAGAGAGGTTGCTGACAAAGGGAACATCTCGCTTCAAACAAACAACCTACCAGGCAAAAAAAGTATAATCCACAAATGAACCCCTATTCCATTGTAAAAACACAATCTACTCCCGTAAAGGCTTAGCATTCTAACCAAATATCTCTAGTACTTAGCTGGACTCTAAGAAACACAAATTTGATTCCTATTTCCAAAGGTGCAGGCCTCAAGAGGGGTTATTGATCATAGTCATATTGATGCAACTTCCAAGAGCTTAACAAGACTTAATTGCTTCAACTCATTTATTGTTCATTGTTTACATTCAATTTTTGCTCAAACTCATGATTTTTGCTTCAACATTATTAACGAATGCAAGGAAGAACGAGTTTACGCACAACCCTGATTCACCTTAGGCGTCAATATCTTATCTTTCTCAGTGAACACGAAAAAGTACGGGTCTACGCACAGTCCCCGTTCACCTTAGGAAATATCACATTTGTTTTATCAATGAACACAAGAAAGTACGGGTTTACACACAGTCTCCGTTCACCTTAGACCTCATTAAGTGAGCTGAGTTATTTTTTGTTCTAATGTTTCTAGTTGACAAGCTAAGCTCAAGGAAGGATCAAACTTAATGCATCTCAAGCCCCTAATTTGGCAAAGTTAAATTCAATTTACGAGGAAACAAACTAGGTCCTTTCGAGACACATCATAAGCACAAGTTTCAAAGGCGAATGATCTACCAATTAGGTTTCGAAAGGGAAAAACCGCAGGTCTAAGAGTTCACTATGGTTACTAGCCAATCAACCTAGCAAGAATGTCTATCATTAACAAGATGATTCCCAAAACTCTAGACTCAATCCTATGTGAATGCAGTGCAACTACATGAACACTCTGTTTTTGAATGATGCATTTTCAGAATTTTTCAAATTTTTATGGATTTTCTATGTCGTAAGTAAGATGCATGATTTATGTGGAAAGTTCAAACCAAAAAAAAAACACAGAAAACATGTTAATAGCAATTAGGACTCTCCCCCAAACTTAAACAAACAGTCCCCTCTGTAATCAAAATTGGAAAGGAAATCGTAGACTAATTAATGTAAATGTATATACAATGAGATTTGGAGTCATTTACCTCACTAGAGAGTTTCCATCTAGTG
>JAKUCM010005338.1:0-41283 GCA_023374145.1 Lepidium sativum | reverse complement strand
AGAGAGAGAGACTCCTCTCTTCTGTGGTTATATAAACCTCTCTCTCCTTATCTTCTCTCCCTCACTACTTTTAAGCAACAGAGTGAAAAAAGTAAACAGAAATGATGAGAGTTGTTTTACCGATATGCCTACTTCTTATTTCCATAGTAGCAATAGGGTCTGAAGCAGCTGTGTCTTGCAACTCGGTGGTGGCAAACCTATACCCATGTGCTGTGTACGTGATGCAGGGAGGAACCATTCCAAAGAGCTGCTGCAACGGCATCAGGACACTAAATGGGCAGGCAAAGAGTGCATCAGACAGGCAAGGGATGTGTCGGTGTGTCAAGTCTGCATTGGGAGGAGTGTCTTACTCTTCGAAGAATCTCAACAATGCTGCCACTTTGCCTGCTAAGTGCGGTGTTAATCTTACCTTTAAGATCAATCCTTCCGTCAACTGTAACAGGTAAAACAAACACATTTCCTTTTTACTTAGAGATCTATTCAAAGACAATAATATTATATATTCTCAGCTCTAATACTGCATGTATATATACAATACAGCATCAAGTGAGAGAAAGAAGCTGCTGCGAGAACCAAGAATAAAGGAAAATTGTGTGAGTCCTAATGGAACGGAGTTGAGTGCTTTTCCACAACTAACTACTGTTTTGAACAAGTTTGTGATGTTTGATGCAAGTTTGTTAGATGGGAAATCTATCATCTTTGATCTTCTTTTCTCCTCTAATTCTCAATTCCTTGTTTCTCTAACCCTGGAATTTCGGGGCAAAATATATGGGGTCGAATATGGGCCCTATAATTTGACTTGAAAGTAAATAAGTGGGCCTTCAGTTTTTCAATCAATACTCCACATGTCGGCGAGACGATCGAATCACTCGAGAGATTAGCTTCCTTTCGTAAGCAAAACCAACTTGGTCCCAGACCAAACCATTTATTATTTGCTTTTTGCCAATATATAAAGTTACATATATGTGACAAAAACAAAAAATGATAATGGCATATGATGTGTTACCTTTTACTAGATAAATCATTAACACAATAGTCAACAAAAAAGTACAGAATCCAAGTCAGAAATAAATTAAATCTCACCAAGACATCAAACTCTTTGGGATTTGAAAAACATTACTCATGAAAAAAGTGGGAGTTACAAACCTAGTTAGCTTACGTAACTATACAAATATACTAATAATTGAAATTCAAGTAAGTGAAGTGGGCGGTTGTTAGAGCATCCATATTGAAATTTTTGGAAGGATTTTTAAATTAAAATAATATTATTCTTAAGAGATTTAAGAGAGAGGAATTCTTAAATAAGAGTTAAGAGAGATGGGTTCTTGCCAAATGTCAAATTTCTATTGGATACTAAATCTTTTTAATTTAAAATTTAAATAAAAAAATAAATTTAAATGAAAAATAATAATATTTGTATTCTAAGAACCTCACCAGCTCGGGAGGCGGCTGCAGGCGTGACCGACGGGACTTTCGACGGAGTCTCTCTGGTGAGATCGGGAGGGGGTTTTCAGGGGGTTTGGGTGATTAGGTTTCGATTTGTCTATCAGGGTTTTTTCGGGGTCTCTTTTTTGGGATTAGGGTTTCAATTTTTTTTTATTGAGGTAAGTCGGGTAAAGGTTCTCGGATTGAAAGGCTTGGGATCTGTTCCAAGTCAGAGGGGGATTTGTCGGGTCACGAGTGGTGGTTTCGGCGGGTTCTGGTGTCTAGTTATCGAGTTTTCTCTGGAGTTCTTGTGTTCACTTCGGATCTGGCGAAGCTTTATTGGTAAGCGTTTTTATCACTATTGCTGATTTGGTTTGGGTTTATGTCGAGGACGTTTAGATTTAGTTCTGGTTTCGGGAGCTTTTTTCTGAATGGAGACGCAGGATTGGGTTCCGAATCTGTTTTGTATCGAACGTAAGACTTGGACTTGGAGTTTCAAGCCGTTACTGCTAGTTATATTAATCTTTTGGCCATAGAATCGAAATCCCATGGGGAGTGGAGAAGAGTGTTATGATAACATTAATTTCACAACCTCTATCTCTGTGATGAACCGTAGAGGGGAAACTAAATTTCAAAATTGGTTAAGCGGCAGTGTTGGGATATGGTGGGGTTCCATTATGGTCAATATGAACCAGACATACTCCCTAAGACATTTTCGTTTTGAGTTTTTAATGGAGAAGAGAGCATCATTTGGGATACTTGAGAAAGTAGGTCAATATGTTCTACTCTGCTCTAGAGTAAACAATATATATGGTACAAGTGGCCAGACTGGTCATGCAATATTAGTTAAATATATACAGAAAGAGGCAGGTTACTGGGGGATGTTCTTCTGTTTTAGTATAAGGGTTTTCGAGATCAAGAATTTAATTGATCTGAGACTCTGCTTTATTGCAGGATACTCTAGTTTCGGTGGTGACAGGGAGCTCATAGTGGCCTATACAAACAGAATCACCATCGTCTTTAAGAATTAGAGGAATGATAGAATGCAGTGGGGGAGGTCTATGGCTTATAAACATGCTACGAGATCTTTTGAAACACTACAATCACATTGGTTATGTTCATAGCGTTGTAAGGTATTATACTTACAGTCCTAAGTGCAAGATTGTACACAGCTCTAAATTTCATTTTAGATAAACAACAGGGTTACTACTTTGGGATTTGAATCAGAGCTGTTTTAGGGAAGGGTAATGTCTACAACCTTTTTAAGTCAAATTACTGACTTGATATGGTTTGGTCTTAATTATTGTTTTATCTTGTATCATTATTGATAGGTGAAGGTTTGGTTCTGTGTTTTTGGTTCATTTTCTGTGGACGAGGACCTAAAAACTTGTATATTTCTAAAGTACAAAACTGTAAATTTATGCAGATGATTAAGGAGTTGTACTTAAGTATCAGAGATCGAGCTGGGGGACGAAAGTTTGGCCATGTGCGTCAACTATGGTATCATATTAGATGGGTTAAACAACCAGTAAGGTTACATGGAATTATCTACTTTCCCTGGATAGTGTTTCTGTTAGCAAACACTTTGGAAACTAGTTTCTTTGTCCAAGGCACTATTACTACTAATGTTCTTATATTGATAAAAGACAAACAAATACAGCATAGGTTTTCTAGTTGGTCTTTGTTCCATGGTGGGGTTTTGGATCCTCTAAGCTATCATGAACAAGTTTCTTTGCCTAGTCTCATTTCATTCTCATTATATATAATTATATTTAGATGGGGTGAGGATAAGTTGAGTTGCCTACAAACTATATCTGGGTACTTTCTTATGTATTGGCTGTTTTTAAGACAAGTATGGGATCTGGTTTTGTTTATCTCTGAGACTGGTCTTATCCTTTTATCCTATGATTTTAAATGGACGAGATGTGGCCACTGTCTGAGTCAGAACTCTTTGATTTTATGCCGGTGGCCTCGACTAATTATGCTTTTTGACCGTTTCTTACATTCAGGTGTTTTGACCTCTAGTGGAGGGAGACAATGTCTGAAGCAGGAGAGCGGAGCTATACATAATAAGGATAAAGATTATTATCCGGACAAGCTTTTCTTCAGAGGTAAATCATCTCACTGCAATTATTGTGTTAGGACCAGAGTTGGGTTTAGCTCAAGTTCCTCGCAGTTTTGTTACTATAGATTTTTGAACTTAAGATCACTCTATGTCCAAAAGGGTCAATTATGGCCAGCTCATAGTGGTCGGATAGAATCAGTTTATTTAAATCTTGACATATTGGGAAATATTGAGGCAATTAATATAAACTTCCATTCTCGTTCCATTTGCAATATTAGCAGCTGTCTCATATATTCTGTTCTAATGACAATTTGCCATATTATTCTGCTGTGGATTGTACAAATCTGCCTATTAATTATTAGGTGGGGGTCCAAACCTTATTTGAGGCAGGATTTAAAAGACCATAAGATTATTAATAGGACAATAAGTCTTAGTTTCTGGTCTCCTTATTGTCTTAACGCCGTAGTAATCACTTTGTTTCGTTTTTTGGTTGTGAGAATGTCAATGTCACAGTTGGCACTTAATCAGAAGAGTGGGGGTGTGTCTTCTCCTCCTCTGCGTTTGAAGATCAAAATACCCAGGATTGATAATGCAGATCTCTTAGCAAGGAGTTCAAAGGTACTCATGGGAAGGTGTTTGAACCCACATGTCCAGAATGTGGACACTTTCATCTTTCGCATGCCTCAGTTTTGGGGTCTTGTGGGTAAGGTAAGTGGCCTAAATTTGGGACACGGCAGATTCCAGTTCGAATTCGATTCTGAGATTGACTTGAAAGGTGTTTTGAAGTATGGTTCCACTAACTTTGATGGCTGGATCGTGTCGTACGTCCCCTGGAAGGCTCTAGCGGATGCTGACTACCCTAGCAACATAAGCCTTTGGATGCGGATTACGGGTCTGCCTTTTGAGTACAGAGTTGAGGAAGTTTACAAATTAGTGGTTGGCTCAATTGGAGAGATCATTCAGATCGATGTGAACAAGGGTAAGGTGTTGTTAAGTTTACCATGTTCTAAACCCCTGATTTTTTCCTCCATCTTAGAATTCGAAGAAGGAAAGGAGTCGAAGGTAATGTTCGATTACAAGAGGCTGGAAGGTTTCTGTTCTTTGTGTCATTGTATGACGCACGCAGAAAGTGTGTGTTATAAGACAAAGAAAGAGGTATCACTCTTACCTAGTTCAAATAAGAGTAAATATGGTCTGCCTGCACAAAACAAGAGTTTCAAAGGGGCAGCAGTAGAGAGAAAACTGGCAGCAGTGACACATTCGAAATCAGGTGTGGCTGAGGGGTCAAAACGTCAACCAAGCTTGGTCTCTCACACAGATCGAAATCAGATCAGCACTGGCATTGATGATCACTCTCAAGGACTCCACTCTGCCAAGAAAGTTAGACGGCCTCTGTTCCAAGAGGAATCTGAAATTCTGTCAGGAACAGAGGCAATAGCACAGTTGAATCAGGTTTCTGATTTGGAGCCACTAATAATATCTCAGAACAGTCTGCAGGTACATCTTGATACCGATAATATGCATGACAGGTTTTTGGAGAAAAATATGGATTCATTGGTCTTGAAGGCTGTTGTGGCGCAGGTTAGCGATCTACCTAAGGAAGAAATGTTGAAAATTCATGAGGAGTTGGCACACAGTTTGCAGACATGTAAAGAAGCTCGTGTTCAGAAACCTATTGGTAGGAGTAAAATGAACTCGCGGACTTCAACTCCATTAAAGAGGATAAAGTGCAAGAAGATGATAGCACTAGCTGCAATGACGCCCCACACTCTTACTCGTGATAATAAGATAACGAGCTCCATCCCATTGGAGTCAAATGGGGACCAAATGGAGCAGTGATATGTCGAGCCAAATAGAATGTTTGAACTGTCAAGTTATTGATTTTCTTGACTTGAGTTGTGTTTTTCGTTTAAACTTTTGCTTGTGTTTTCAGTTGTTTGGTTTTGTCAAACAACAATTTATAAAATTTTGGGCCTTTCCTTTACAAAGCCCAATAATAAAGGTTTTTTTGGTTCTTCTTACTCTATGGACCAAAATTATAAGGATTTGTTACTTTGGGACTATATGGAAAATGTACTATACGAGAGACTTAGAAAACAGTCACTTTTTAAAGCTTTTTGGATAGGAACAATATTTTGGTGGTCCCATCGGGAATTTTACAGGACGGAGTTAGAGGCCAGATCGTATTCTATGTGAAAATTTAATCATTTCTGTATTGGACATTCTCAAATTAAGTTGTGTACGGTTTGGACCCGACTTCTGGTCCAAGCAGTCACCGAAAGGTATTCTACTGGAGAATTCTGATAGACCCTTATTACGAGTATATATCTGAATGGTTTGTCATACATTATGTTGGAACTGCCAGGGAATTGGTAATAAAATCTCAATTAATTATTTGAGAGATCTTTGGAAAAAGTATAGACCTGAATTCTTATTTTTCTCCGAGACTAAGAACAATTATCTGCTCTTAGAAAAAATTCAATTACATTTAGGTTATGATTTTTTAACTACGGTCGAACCTTCACGGTCTAGTGGGGGTCTGGCTCTCTTTTATTCGAGGTCATATAATGTGTCTATTAATCACAAAGATACGAATATGATAGATATATCGCTGGATATCAAAGGAATGAGATCAGCGATTACTTTTTTCTATGGAGAACCGGTTCAGAACAAAAGAGATTATGTTTGGGAACGCCTAACTCGAAGTGGAATAATTAGGAGTTCACTCTGGTTAGTTATTGGGGATTTTAATGAACTATTAGACAATCATGAGAAACAGGGTGGTTCGATTCGACGGTCTAATTCTTTTGAGAATTTTAATCAAATGTTACGGGACTGTAATCTCATTGGGTTTCCCAAAATAGGCAACTCGTGGTCGTGGTGAGGGATTCAGAATAATGGTATAATACGATGTGTCTTAGATAAAGCATTTGGAAATAGTGAGTGGCACGATGTGTTACCTCGATCGAAACTGGAATATTTAGACATGATTGGGTCAGACCATCGCCCAATTTTAGGAAGGTTTAGGGATCATGATTATGCTTCCCATAGACAATTTCATTTTGATAAAAGATGGATCAATAAACCTGAATTTAATGATTTAGTTGCTAAAAGTTGGAAAGGGACAACCTGTCAACGCGAACAGTCTGTTCTGGGAAAAATAAATTTGTGTCGTAAGGAGATTTCTCATTGGAGGAAAAAATATTTTCCTTCTGAAAATAACAAAGTTCAAGAACTAAAAAAGGTACTAGAGGATCTTAAGAGTAGTAATACAATGGAGCTGAGGAAGAGATATATTGGAAACAGAAGAGTCGGATCAGATGGCTCAGGGAAGGTGATGAAAATACGCGTTTCTTCCATGCTATGACTAAACAACGTCAAGCAAAGAACCGCATAGTTTCCAGTGGATTGAAGAAGCGAGAACTGAAGAAGTTTCCAGTGGCTGCGTACGGGTCGGGAGAAGTGAAGATAGCCGCGACGGAGTGTGCAATCTGTCTAGGGGAATTTGCGGACGGAGAGAGAGTTCGAGTTCTGCCGCCGTGTAATCACAACTTCCACATGTCATGCATTGACACGTGGCTTGTCTCTCACTTTTCCTGTCCTAATTGTCCACATTCACTCATCGACATCCACGTGGCGGGATCATGATATATGTAGTGTGGTTAGGTCCAGCATTAATGATAATAAGAGTTACGGGTAGCTTCTAATTGATCTCTTCTTTATAAGTCAGATTTGGTCATTTTACTCGTATTGTGAACATTCACTTATCCAAACATGACTATCGGTGGTGCTATGTGTGTCCATTGTGTTCTAAAACTAGGAAACCCGAACGAACGAATGAGGCCCGTCTTATTTGGGCCTAATTGAGAAGTTTACTAGGCCCATATGGAAAACGACACCATGTTTTTCTTGGCTAGGGTTATGTCGCCGACATAGTGGTCAAAGTGTATGTGATTGTGATGGGTGGTGATGAAGAGCAGAGTCTGAGGCTGTGGAAGCTTAAAGTTTGTGTGAGATTCAAAGGTTTCAGTTTGAAGCTAAATCTACGGAAAAGCCTATCTTCTTGTTGGAAGCTTCATCAATTGTCATTACTCGTTAGATTCCGGAAACATCATCTCATCAAAGTAAAGTCTCAATCCGAACCATATGAGGTCGTCAGATTCATACGGAGTTTTGCTCTTTTCAGGAGACGAAAAAGGAGAGATGTGAATTCGAAGAAACTCATAAACTTAGTTTTGAACAGATCGGTCAAAGTAGGAAAGAAAGCAAGAGGTGTGACTGAGGTTACTCTAACTCTCGTAATCATCATCATCATCTTCTATTTTCTACAGCGATGGATGGATCAAATTCAATCCAAGTAGCACTCACAGATACCATTCCAATTAGGTTTATATTATTTATGATTTTGTTTAGGATTAAATGACATTTCAAATGAGTTGTGGTTGAAGAGTCGACAAAAAATTGAGTTGCTTGTGAATTTAGCTTTAATAAAGTAATTACATGTCAAAATTTAAATAAGGTTAAATGAGAAACATATGACCAAAGTACCCAACTTGGGAAAATTTGTCAAATTTATGCAAAGAAGACAATCTTTTCTCCACTCAGTAAGTTTAATTGGTTTAAGTTCTTTCAAGCTCCACATATTTTGTGGTTTACATTTTGCCCCCAATGAAAGTTGACTTGTTGATCCATTGCCTCTTCATTTGAACCGACAATGAAATTGAAAATCTTCTCCATTGAATGAGTTGAATTTCTTTCTAATGTTGGAGATTAATTATGATTCTAATTCTTGTTTATTGTAGCTTGGATCGATCCTTTATATAAAAACAAGAGTGTGTGTTTGATAGATTAAGCTTTCTCTCTTCTTCTCAATTCTTACAAAAGTGAGTTCTTAGTTTTATTTTGTGAGTTCATAGTCGAATGTTTAGCTTCAAAGATTTCATGATTTGGTGAGGAAATTATGGCCTATAATGATTGTATCTTTGTATTCAAGTTTCTCTATCACCGTCTCATTGTGGGAGATTCATTGGATTCAAGAAAGAAATCTAATCTTGAATTCATCATTCTTATTATTCTCATTTTAGTTTTGTATTTTTAAGCTTTTCTAATCCGAATTTGGATTTGTAATCATGTAAGATTACTCTAAGTGATTTCGAAATAAAGCGACTAACAATCTGAATCCAATGAATCTGATTGGTTCAAATTATTAATCGCTTGATTTCGCGTTTAAAATCGCATGTAAAATTTGTTTTTTTTTCCAGCACTTTAAAGTGTTCTTCGTGTTCTTGCTTTTTGGGCATTTTGATCCAAAACAGAAGTAAAATGTGTTTGTGGTGAAATCCTCGTTCAAACTAAGTGAACTAGGTTTAATTTTCAAATCGTCAAACCAGATTTAATTTCAATCCAATTTAAATTAATCGCAGTTCTTGGTCCAAATCAATTTCAAATTTAAACCAGATTCAATTCTGGTCCAAATAACGATACCCTAACGGTCGATTCCGACACCAATCCCAAGCAAACTAATGAGTTGACAACCCCCGTAAGTGGTCAACCATTTATTGTGCAAGAACCCGTGGTTCCAAATGCCATTGTCACGCCTTAGAAATTTGATGAAATGTATTTTAATGAATGGCAAGACAAAATATTGTTCTTTTTGACAATACTAAAATTGGCACAATACTTAACTGAGTATAGACATATGCTTCCTTCGGATAATACCGACCCACAGACTTTGGCTAGTGTCCATGCATGGGACCATGGAGATTACATGTGTAACGGGTACATCAAAGCTCGCTTGGAAGGATCCCTGTTTAAGGTCTTTCAAGTGTACAAAACGTCCAAGTCTCTTTGGGATGCTCTGGAAGCTAAGTACAAGTCGTACGATACGGGCTCCTGGAAAGTTGTTATTCGCACATTCCTAGACTTCAAAATGGTGGATTCAAAACCCATCATGGAACAATTACATGAGCTTCAAAAGATTGTACACGAGCTTGCAAAAGAGGGATGAAAAATCTGTGACATTTTCATTGTGAATTACTTCATCGAGAAATTAACACCAAGCTGGATAGACTTCAAGTGGTATCTCGACTACAAGCAAAAGCAACTCACCTTGCCGAAATTTCTCTCAAGCCTTCAAAATGAGTCTTCTAAATGTGAAAAGTCGACTCGTTTATGGTGGATCACAATGGCAAAATGGCCGAGTACAAGAATATCGGGAAGGAAAAGGTCGGGCCTCCACCTGCTGGTTCCAAACATGATAAAAAACCATAAGGATATAAGGCCCCCCTTGGTGTGAAGAAAACCAACAAGAAGTTTGCTGGGAAATGCAATTATTGCAAGAAATTTGGACACAAGTCGACGGATTGTCGTCCCCATCTCAAATGACAAAACCAAGCAAACCTCACATAGACGAATTTGTATGCGGTCGTCACAGATACACACATGGCTGAAGAAAATTCAATGGAGTGGAGGTATAACACAGGTGCTACGACACACATATGTGTAAACCGTGACTTGTTTAATACTTATAAGAAGTACATAACCGACAAACATCTTTTGATGGGTAAGATTTCACATTCCAAGACCGAAGGCACTGACAAGGTGGTCTTGAAGATGACCTCGGGTATGGAGGTTACTCTCACTGATGTGAAGCACGTACCTGACATGAGGAAGAACTTGATATCGGGATCGTTGATGAGCAAGCATGGATTTGACATCAACTTTTAATCTGATCAAATTATCCTAAGGAAGAATGGATGTTTATTGGGAAATGTTACGTCACTTGGGGACTCGTCAAAATGAGTGTCATGAATGTTTACCGTAATGATGAGGCTTCAACCTCTTAAATATGTTGTAACCTATATTCATCCATTTTCTATAATAATAAGAATTCATTTGTTTATATGGTTGAGTATTATAATAAATTTGCACATGCAGTTAGGATATATAAATTCTAAATCATTTAAAAGATTAATGATATTTAAATTTTATTCCTAAATATCCAATAAACAAAGACAAATGTGAAATATGTGTTAAAGCAAAACTCACTAAACCACCATCACCTTAAAGTATAAAGAAATACCGAACCTCTCAGACTAATCCACACTGATTAGTGTGAACTCAAATAAGTTCCTAAATGAGGTGTACAAAAATATATTATAACGTTCATAGACGATTATAGAAAGTCATGTTATGTATATCTTTAATATAATAAAGACAAAATTTTGGAAAATACTAAGAATACAATCTTGAAGTTGAAAATCAACTAATACGAATTATAAAATTTGTTCAGAGTACTAGAGGAGGCGGATCGCTGCTCCATATTCACTAGAATCAAATGGCATTATCAAACGCAGAAACCAAACTCTAAAAAAGATGTCGACTGATATGCTCGAGGAATCTAGTACACCTCGTGATCTGTGGGGTGCGGGTGGGGGAGAAGCGATGCTGACATCAAATTATATTTTGGATAATATACCATATTAAGCTACGAGCAAAACACATTTTGAGCTTTGGAAAGGTAAAATACCTTCGTACAAATACCTCAAAGTGTGGGGATATCTCGCGAAAATTTCCGTACCACATTCTAAAAAGCCAAATATAGGTCCGAAAATTGTGGATTGTATCTTCCTCTGCTTTGTACACATTAGTCGTGTTTATCGCTTTTTGGTGTGTAATATAGATATTTATGATATCCATAAAGATACGATAATGGCGTCTCGAAATGCTTTGTTTTCGAAGATGTTCCTATGTGGGAGAAACAAGTCCCTGGTATTAGATGTTCCTATGTGGAAGAAACAAGTTTATGGTATTCAAGTTTCTCTATCACCGCGTCATTGCTGGAGATTTATGGGATCCAAGAAAGAGATCTAATTTCGACTTCGTCCTTTTTATTTTTATGGTTTTAGTTTCGTATATTTTAAGCTTTTTTATGAGTATTGTGTGGGGGCACTCTGCAACTTTACAAGTAAAAGCTAATGCTTGGACCCTTTGGGTCTTTCACTTCACAATGGTGGACTTCTACTTTTGATTTAACGTTTATTTATTTAATGGAGAAGAACAATTAAAAAGCGAAGGAATGACTGTTCATAAACGAAATTGCTTAGTGCGCCTACTTTCAAAGTATTTGTACAATCACTTTTTTTTTTTTGCATCATGGTTACTGAAAACAGTAATTGTGTTAAACATATTCAAATGAGATGTCAACATAGGACATATCAAAACAAGAAACCTTAACACAAGCTCCATATGGTTGGTCATATGTAATGTGGAATAAAGAGTTCCTTTTTAGACTTATACAAGTTGATCTTTTGGATCTATACTCTATCAACCAACTACTAGTGTATGATTGCAAATTTGCAATGAAACCCCAAGTGAAAGAGTCCACAACAAGCTGGTGAACTCACAAGAAAACCATCTTTAGGAAAGATGAACACTATATATTTGGATTATATAAAAACGAAATAAGGAATGAAGAAATACAAAGAAGGAATGTTCCGTTTGTAATCATTGAATCACTCCAAGTCGTGAGACGGACACTGTATAAGTTCTAAAATCTTCACCACTTCCTCCATCTCTGGCCTATTCGAGGGTACTTGGGACCCACTTACCAATCCTAGTTTTATCACCGGTATCGCCTTCTCCGTCGGAAAATCACCTTTCAGTCGAACGTCAACGCACTCCTCCACTCTCTCTAACCCTTTTCTCACCGTCTCACACAGTACCATCACGTCTTCCTCTGCATATTCCACCGGCCTCTTTCCCGTCACCACCTCCAGTATCAGGATTCCGAAACCATAAACATCACACTTGCCAGTTACCTTGACCGTCCGACATGCAAACTCTGGGGATGTGTAGCCCAGTGCACTCTGTACCTTGCCGCTCAAGACACACTTGTCCAACACCGAAGCCAAGAGTCTAGCCGCCCAAACTCAGACACTTTAGCCTCCTGTGGCGTCAATTAGTACATTCGTTGCTTTTTGTAGTGAGTGACATTATTGCCATGTAGGTAAGCCAGACCTCTCGCTATTCCCAAAACGACACTGAAGTGTTGACGCCATGTTAGGCAAACACTCTCGTCACCGTGGAGATGTTTGTATAAGCTTCCTCCTGAGACAAAATCGTGGATCAATAATTGTAGTGATTGCGTCCAGTAGTACCCTTTGATCTCAACCACATTCATGTGCCTCAGTGTTCCGAGATTTTCCATTTCTCTTTCAAACTCTTCTTGCGACTTTATCAGACCCGACACTGTCAGTTTCTTGACAGCCACAAGACGCCCATCCTAAAGATTTTTTCTATAGACCACTCCAAACCCACCACGTCCCAGCTCATAGTCCTTGTTGAGCAATGCATCAGCGCTTGTGGTGTCAGACACGTCCGCTTCGCCTGAGAACATCACCAGCTTTCTGAATTCTTGATCTTTACTTGGGGAACAGCTGAATGTTTCTCCAACCGATAGAGTGAGAGCAGCTGCTGCATCATGACGGGAAACACTAGATCGGGCGTGATCGTTAAGCAGAATGACGACCACCACCCCAATGGCAATGAAGGCAGCTGCGCCAATTGCAATGAGCGTATATATGCTCAGAACGCACTTCCTGATCTGACCGCTGAGAGCTGGACCACTGGCTGGATTGGAGGAGTTGGGATTAAGGACGATTGGGTTGGGATAAACAGAGAGACATGAGCGGTTCACAACGGAACCGCAGAGGGATGGGTTTCCGGTGACGGCAGAGAGAGGGATGGTGTTGAAGAAACCTCCAGTTGGTAGCTCCCCTGTGATGTTAGTGTAATAGATGTCGAAAGTTTCTCTATATCTTTGGGTAAGCTTCCCGAGATATTGTTTCTCGATAGGTCTATGTAATTAAGGTTTCTCAAACTGCCAATGCTCCCCGGGATGCCACCGGATAGTTCATTCTCAGACAGATCTCTGCAAACCCACAAATTGTTACGTTATTACTGAGATGATGAAGCACCTAGACACAGAAAGACAACATCTTGTTAAAAGTGACAGCTAGTTGTTATTGTTATGAACTTGTTGAGAACTACTTACATTGTGTTTAAAGACGAACAATTTGATATATGTGCTGGAATCTTGCTGGAGAGGCGGTTTCTCTGTATATTAAGTTGCTTCAAAGAGATGACTCCTCCGATAACAAAAGGAACAGTTCCATTGAGAAGATTATTACTCAGATCAAGAATCTCAGCGACTTTCAATCCTCCAATGCCGGTGGGTATGGAACTGAAGAGCGAGTTGGTGGACATATTCAGCTGCACTATACTTGTGAGGATCAACATGTTTGAAGGTAAGTCACCGGAAAACTCGTTTGACGACAGATCGAGAACCCGGAGACTTTGAACGAACCGAATGATGGGCACAATGGTGTCGTTCCCTGATCTTTTGGGATACTATATGTGGAAAATGAGGAACTTTCAGAGTTCCAGTGAACATCCACTTTAGCACATCTCCGATAAATGAATTCTTACTCACATCAAAGGAAATTAAGTTGGAGCAGTTGAAGATGGTATGTGAGAGCTCCAGCGAGCATGTTTGTGGATAGATTGAGTTCCTTCAAAAACTCAAGAATTATGAGGGGGAAGGGGACATTGCCAGAGAAGTTGTTGGCGGAGAGATCCAGAGTCTCGAGAGTGGAAATTTCACCGATCCAATCAGGAATTTCTCCGATGAAGGAGTTTCCTCGCAATTGGATGGAGCTGCACAAGCTCAAGGTTTTCACGGAATCCGGAAGATTCCCAGAAAAGTAATTCTCACTTAAGTCAAGTGATTTCAAGGAAGAACATTGTCTGATATCAGAAGGAATGTAACCAGAAAACCAATTTCTTGATAAGTTGAATTAATGGAGATCATAGAGACCGCCGACCCCATCAGGGATATTTCCTTGGAAGAAATTCTCCGATAAATCTAAGGATTTTAAACTCTTGAGAAGCCAAATTTCTCGTGGTATTCTTCCAGAAAGTTGATTGCTTGAGAGGTTGAGAAGAGTGAGAGTATAATAGTAACTGAGGGAGACGGGAAGAGGACATGTAAGTTTGTTGTTAGCCTAGGAGACGGACCTCAAGGACCTGCATTGCTCAAAAAACCTGTCTGGGATTCGACCGGAGAGATTATTGCCGCTAAAATCCACGACTTGGAGGCTGCCGAGGTGAGGGAACTCAGGGTTTAGGATTCCGGTGAGGTTGTTGTTGGAGAGGACCAAGGTGTAGAGGAATTGGAGACAGAGAATACCACGACCGATGTGACCGGAGAGAGAGAAGCTGTCAAGTCGGAGCTCCGTGACTCGATTGGTAGCAAGGTCAATCTTGGAGAGTGGGTTGTTGAGTCCAACCTTGAAAACAATGAGACCCAAAACGTCATCGTTGAATGTTGGGTCTATCGTGACTGAAACGGCGAGGAAGAAGAAAAGCTGAGTGAAACGGCGTCGTTTAACGTCTCCTCCAACCAAAACTTTTAAAGCAAGCTAGAGAAAATAAGTAAAACAAAAAACGAAGTGAAACGGCGTCGTTTAACATCGTTTAACGTCTCCTCCGGCCATATTTGTTATTCTGGACTTCTGGGCCTGCGTTTTGCTTTCTTTTTTCTTGGTCTTCTTCACTCTTCTCTTGTGACCTGACATAATTGCAGAGTCAAACTCTTTGGAAGCTAAGACAATGATGGTCACATGGAAGAAAGAAGATAAAGGTACATTAATAATGAGGAAGACCATGACATCAACAAGAGAAAGAAATACCTTTTGATGGTTGCATATATATATATCCTCTTATGTGCTTTTGTTCGTGAGTGTGAGAACCATTCTTTTGTAGAGCTAAATCTCTGTAAATCCTCTAAGATAAAGGAACAGGAAGTGAGCTTCTTTTGCTCATCGAGACGTACTATGATCGGTTCTTGATCACAAGAACTCGTAATTCTCTTCTTGCATCTACAAAACAAGAAACAAACATAGTTAGCTTGCGGTACAAGTAGACACTAATAGAAGATAGTTACAACAAGTGGTATCAGAGCTCCTCAGGTTGACAGCTCAACTCGAGATTCTTGGAGATGGAGATTTCTCTCTATGGAAATTCAAGGTACTAGCTCAACTCGAGATTCTTGGTCTCGACTCTCCCTTGCTACTGATCTATCTGGCTGAAGAAGATGGTTATGATTCTAAGGAAGAGAAGGTTGAGAAAGTTACAAAGGATGGTAAAGAAGTGAAAGACACTAAAGTTGGACCTTCACGAAAGACTCCAGAACAACTTTTCGCTGAAGCAAAAGCAGATCCAAAATTCAAAGACAAAGACAAAAGAGCCAAAAACCTTATCGGGACCAGTTTATCAGACAACGTTCTAAGGAAGGTTAAGAAAGAAAAGACGGCCTACGATATGTGGATTGCTCTGGAAGCTGATATATCAGGTAAAAACTTTACCACACAGATTCAACCTTAAACAGAAGTTTTATAGCTTTAAGATGGATTCCGGGAAGAATCTGGACAAGAACCTTGACGTTTTCATGAGGCAGATATCGGATTTTTCTAGTGTTCATGTTGATATTGGTGAAGAAGATAAGGCTGCTATATTAATGAATAGTCTCCCCAAGCAGTTTCAAAATTTAGTTCACACTCTGAAGTATAGTGTGGGAAAAGAAACCATAACTCAGAAGGATATTATCAGCTCTGCATACTCGATTGAGATGGAGCTGATTGAGAAAGGAGCCCATAAACTTCACTCTGAATCATAAGGGTTGATAGTGCAGTCTCGCGGAAGAAAAGAGAAAAGAGGTCAGTCTAAAGAGAAAGGAGATACATCAAAAGCTAGTGTGTGTAGAGCTGAGTACACATAACCAGAAATGTTAGTGGTCACAAAGTCGTTATGTGAAGATGAGTGGATATTGGACTCGGGATGTTCATATCATATGACATAAAACAGAGATCTAATATTCGATCTAGAAGAAATTGATGGTGGAAAAGTATTGATGGGCAATGATAGTTTCTGTAAGGTCAAAGGAATTGGGAAAGTGAGTTTTGTGAATGATGATGGATCAACATTCATTTTGACTCAAGTAAGATACACACCTACCTCAAGTGGAAGAAGCCTTCAATAAATTTGTCGAGTGGAAGACTCTTACAGAAAATCAAAATGGAAGAAAGTTGAGAGGGTTAAGGACAGACAATGGCTTGAAGTATTGCAATAAAACCTTTGATGATCACTGAAAGGTTAATGGTATTCTAAGACACAAGACGTGTCCTTACACTCCGCATCAAAATAGAGTTGCCGAAAGGCTAAATAAGATTATACTTGAAAAGGTGAGAAGCTTCCTAAGTGAGACGGGATTGTCATAAGCATACTGGGCTGAGGCTACCTCTACTGTGGTATATATATTGAATAGAACACCTTCCAAGTATATTGATTACCAAATTCTAGAACAGTTAGGGTCAGGGAGAGAGCCGGATTATTCATACATGAAACATTTTGGATGTTTGGCGTATTTTCACATTGATAAAGGAAAACTGAAGTCAAGAGTTAAGAAAGAGATTTTCTTAGGATATCCACAAGGTGTAAAATGATATAGAATTTGGAGTTTGGAAGATAGAAAATGTATTGTGAGCAGGGATGTTATATTCAATGAAGCAGTGGTGTACAAGAACATTGATAAGGTTTTTAATGATGACCTTCAGAAAGCACAAGATCATAGAACAAGGAGGGTCATTTTCTTGTTACCAGAAGATGAAGTAGAGCCGATTACTGAATTTGGTGGTTGGGCTGCAAGTATATATCAGGATCCGAAAATCTCTGGTTTTGCTCAAAATCATGTTGATAATCAACAAGATGAGAATGATGAAGAAGAATCGGAACCCTACAATGACTATTTGCTAGCCAAGGACAGAGACAGAAGAGTCACCAGAAAGCAAAGCAGGTTTATAGAGGCAAATTTTGTGATGTATGCTTTAAGTGTATCTCAAATGATGGATGAGGAGGAGTCAATAACCTATGAGGAAGCTATGGCTAGCAAACACAGAAATATGTGGACAGAGGCAATGAAAGATGAGATGGGTTCTTTAAGAAGAAGTCGTACTTGTGATATTAGACCGAGGACAGAAGGACAAAGAACAATAAGTTGCAAATGAGTTTTCAAGTTGAAGCCGGGAATTCCAGAAATAGAGAAGCCTAGTTTCAAAGCACGACTAGTTGCAAAAGGATTTAAGCAGATAGAAGGAAATGATTATCATGAGGTTTTCTCTCTGGTGGTTAAGCATATTACTATAAGGTTAACACTATAAATGGTAGTTTATCAGGATATGGAATTTGAACAAATGGACGTAAAGACAACTTTTCTACATGGAAATATTGATGAAAAGATATACATGGATCAACCAGAAGGATTCTCAGAAGGAGATGGAGTTTGTTTGCTGAGAAAATCGTTATATGGTTTGAAACAATCTTCAAGGCAATGGAATTTAAGGTTTGATCAGTTCATTAGGTCAAAAGGGTATGTCAAGAGTGAATTTGACAGTTGTGTTTATCTCAAGAAATATGCAGAAAGAAACTACATATTTCTATTACTATATGTGGATGATATGTTGTTGGTGGCAAATGATATGTCAGAAATTCAAAAGCTTAAGGAGATTTTGAGCAATGAGTTTAAATGAAGGATCTTGGGGCAGCAAGAAGAATTCTGGGTATGGATATTATAAGAGACATAAATGATAATGTCTTAAAGCTTTCTCAGAAAGTTTACATTGAAAAGGTTTTAAAGGTTTTCAATATGGCGGATTCTAAAGTTGTTCAAACCCTCTTAGGGAGCCATTTCAAGTTTTTATCTACCAATCAAGATGAAAAAGAGAATGCGGAGAAACAAATGAAGAAGATACCTTACTGCAGTGTGGTTGGAAGCATCATGTATGCTATGGTTGGATCTCGTCTTGATCTAGCATATTCAGTTGGAATGGTCAGCTGCTTCATGAGTTGTCCTAACATTAAACATTGGGAAGGAGTTAAATGGATGTTAAGGTATCTAAACTATTCAAAAGATTTGTGTTTAACCTTCACAAAATCAGAAAAGTTTGAAGTTAAGGGTACTGCGACATTGATTACGCTGCTGACCTGGATAGAAGAAGATCGATCTCTGGTTATGTGTTCCGAGTTGGTGGGAATATGGTAAGCTGGAAGTCAGGACTGCAAAATATCGTAGCTTTGTCAACGACAGTAGCAAAATACATGGCATTAGTGGAAGCATGCAAAGAAGCCATATGGCTAAAAGGAATTACCTCTGAGTTCGGCTTCTCTTAGGGTCACGTCGAGATAGGATCTGACTCTCAAAGCGCCATTTGTTTTGCCAAAAATAGCGCATTCCATGAAAGGACAAAGCACATAGCCATAAGAATGAGCTTTGTTAGAGATTTGATAGAGGATAACATAATCAAGGTAACCAAATCGGTGCCGATTCGCAAGTTCGATGAGGCACTCGATTTCCTCGGGATTTTTTGATGCATGCACGTTTCTCCCAAAGAGAAACATCAGGTCTTTGACGGTGAAGTTGAAGGGTCTTCGGCGGAGAAGCCGAAGAGGTTCTTTGATGGTGAAGTCGAAAGGTCTTCGGCGGAGAAGCCGAAGAGGTTCTTTGATGGTTGAATCGGAGGGATCTTCGGAAGAGGAACCGAAGAGTCTTTTTCTCTTCGGTGGTTAAATCAGAGGGGTCTTCGGCAGAGGAACCGAAGAGTCGTTTTCTCTTTGGTGCTTGAATCGGAGGGGTCTTCGATGGAGAAAACAGAGACTCGTTTCTTCGATGGTTGAATCGGAGGGGTCTTCGGCAGAGGAACCGAAGGGTCGTTTTCTCTTTGGTGGTTGAATCGGAAAACTATTGACGGAGAAGCCGATTAGTTTTTTGGTCTTATCGGAGTTTTTTTGTTCTTTGGTGATTATGAGAGGAGATTTGGAGTTAAAGGGTTTTCTCTTTGCGAAGGAGAAATCTCTCTAAGAGATGGAAGAGATCCATCAGATTTCTTTTCGGATGAAACGAGAGAGAATCAAAGAGAGACGGAAAAGTAGAGGAGAAGATTGAGAAAATGAAAGTTTTTTTTTGGGAAAGGGTGAAGAGTCGAGGTCTCGAAACTTCCACGCGTGAGTCGAGGCCAAAGACCGAATTTGCCCATCATGAAATCGATCCATCAATGGTCCAGTCCGAGATGGAGTATTTTTGGGCCAAAGGGAACTTGGGCCATATTTATTATTCTGGACTTCTGGGCCTGCGTTTTGCTTCCCTTCTTATTGGTCTTCATCACTCTTCTCTTGTGACCTGACATATTTGCGGAGTCAAACCCTATGGAAGCTAAGACAATGATGGTCACATGGAAGAAATAAGAGAAAGGGACATTAATGATGAGGAAGACCATGACATCAACAAGAGAAAGAGATACCTTTTGATGGTGTTGCATATATATCCTCTTATGTGCTTTTGTTCATGAGTGTGAGAACCATTCTTGTGTAGAGCTAAATCTCTGTAAATCCTCTAAGATAAAAGAACATGAAGTGAGCTTATTTTGCTCACCGAGACGTACTGTGATCGGTTCTTGATCACAGGAACTCATAACTCTCTTCTTACATCTACAAAACAAGAAACAAACATAGTTAGGTTGCAGTACAAGTAGACACTAATAGAAGATAGTTACAATAGGAAGGCTAATTCGCCATGGATGCTGCAAAAGCTCAAGTAAGATTGACGCTGGAGATGCTGGAGACGGAAGGTAACAAAACCAACCAAAAAAAATCCCTTTATAATGAGCATCGCCAAATCAATAGTTGGCTTGAAAATTTTGATAGAGAAAAAAACAAGAAGAAGAGGAAATTGGAGAGTAGAAGGAGACAAAATTTAAAATAAAAAAAGGTTTAAAGTAGAGGAAGAGAAGAACAGTAAAAAGGGAAGGTAGAGAGCATTAATGGCGGAATCTAGAAGCCAAAGTAATTGAACTGAATGATGTTTCGAGAGACTTAGCAAAAAAAAAGATAAAGAGAAAGAAAAAAGGAAAAGAGATTATATAATATGGCGTGTATGGTCCGGAGGGGAGGCTCAAGGATTCAAATCGGGGAGACAATTTTCTCCCTCGCTTTTAATTGTCTTTATTTCTTTCATATTTAATAATAATAGCAAGCCTTCACACTCCTATGATCATAGTCTATGAATCTGAAACACATGAAAAAATGGAAGAAAGAGTATAAGAGAAGTGATGTGAGACCAGCTCAAATGCTAAGAACCTCATTAGAGGTTATTAACTTATTTTTAATGTAAATAATGACTTAAGTTTTGTGGGGTTCTAATGGTAGAACCCCACACAAGGTTCTTAAATTTTACAAAAAATTACAAATGTTAAATGTGAATACTTGGTCAAATGTTAATACAATGTCAAATGTTAATACAATGTTTTATATTTGGTTAACTCTCATACTGATTCAAATCAAAGCAGACTCTAATCATCATTTTCACAAGTTACTAAAACACCACAAAACAAGAGCAAGGACGTTCGACATACCTGAGATAGCAAAAACTGTACCGACATCATTGGTTGAGTAGCTCATACCCCCTAAATCAGGGCCAATGATCAGTCCAATGCCCCAAGCAGTACTAACCTGAAATAAGTGAAATTACAAACATCATGACACCAACAGTCAAAATATACATAAATGTGTGATGAAGGAACTTACAGCTGACATTGTTGTTGCTTGATATTCATCACAAATGAGGCATATGCCTCAGAATTCACATTAACAATTAGATATGAGAAAATGCAGTTGACATAATGGTGTACACGATTTGCTAACCTCTTACGGATGTTTGATCTTGTTCGTATGTTGCTAAAAGCTGCCCACATTATTATCTATCAAGACATAATGTACAGAGAAGACTACACCATTAATCCTGTTTTTTGGGTTGCCTTTTGGGCTTTTGGCTGTCAAGTGCATTCACCATTAAGTAGTTCCTTTTCTTCTGCAACACAATGCAGGGAAGACATGTTGAACGAGACGGGTTAACAATGTACATAAGGTTCTTAAAGATTCACACAAGAACAACAAAATGATATGATCCCAGAGAAAGATTGGAGATAATCTGATCCTTTTACTGGTAGGAATAAGCTAGGAGATGTGTTTATGCTAACTACTATATTTACGAGAATTTGATTAAAAGTATGGCTAAACAATCTACTTACAATCAAAGATTCTAACACCATGAACCCTCTTACTAGACCATGCAGCTGTATAGAGACCTAACTGAAGTAGTTTCATTCTAGTGCTAAAAAGGAATTCAAGGAATCATCAGAAGAAGAATATCCAATGTAGGTTATAGAAGATCTTAGAAGCCTCAATCAGATACATTACATTTACAAAAAATCATTAAACAATACTAACTTGTGTTTATCTGTCAGATCCTGTCATGGCATCAAACAAACCGCAGCAACTTAACCACAAAATCCGGACGGCTGGTGGACTAGGCAGCACAAGACGCTGCATATGTCGAGAAGATTCAGCAAACTGAAAAGAGAGGAAATCACATGTACATAAACCATGAAGAAGAAAACTGATGCTACATTGTCTTCAGAGGATACTGGAACTTCAGATTCTCTAGCAACACTCTCTACTTTCTTGCTTGTTTCACCAGCAGAGCTTAGAAGAGTAACCACCCGGAGATGGGTTTGCATTTTTCTCATCACACTTTTGTTTGACCAAACTTGAGTGTGTCGAGGTATCAATGCGCTGACTCTTTTCAGCATTCCCTACTTTGGAGACAGAAACAACATATTTGACAAAATCAACAACGGGAGAGATTTCAGAGATTGAACTTCCACTATCCTACAAAGTCCTTGATATTTGGAAAAAACCAACAATCTCAAGAATCACAACACCATTGCTCATTACCAAAAAAACACAAAAACTGAAAGAACCATTCATTAACAAGAAGACTAATCTCAGAAATTTTCGAATCAATATTAAACAAAGAGTGTTCATCAGTTTACATATTGAAAGAGCTCGTTAATGATACTCTGGAAACGTTCTTGTACCATAGGAGGTGGTCCTTGCCCTTGAGCATATGTAGAAAAATACAGAGAAGAAGGAACCTGTAAATCATCCCTGCAAATTGACAACAATTTCAATATCAACCATAAAAAAAGTTCAAAATCACAGTTGAGGAACATCTTCAAAGTCAAATCGTTTGGAAACTTCAAGTTCTCCCAAAAGGAATATGAGGTGAAATCGTTTGGATTGAGAATTTTTTTTTCACACCAATACCAGAGCGACACGTCAACGTCTCTTATGGTTTCTAAAGTTGCTTAATTAAGCAACGGTTCTTAAGTAAATAAGGAAATTTAGATTTATTTTAATGCATTAAATTGTTAAGAACTCACTCAAGAGCTCCTCTTGGAGCTGCTATCATCTCCCCTAAAGAAAAAGCGTTAATTGTCCCTCAACATGCAATCTCACGCCATCATTGCTTGAGCTTCGACACCTCGAGCACTGCTTACACTTGAGCGAGCATGTGTTTATTCATCTTAATTACTAATACTGATACAAGTGTTCAATGTTGGAAGAAAATATTTGGATGTGATGAAGAAAGTGTTTAAAAATTTATGGAAGAGAAGAAATATTTAGGAAGTGGAAAGAAGAAAAATTTTGGAAGAAGAGAAGTTTTTGAAACTCTTTTTTAACTTGATTTTTAACTTAGAACTTGTTGATTACAAATGAAAGGCTTAAGAATGTATTTATAGCCTCTAAATTACAAAATATCTAGAATATTTTAAGGGTGATTTGCTAGATTAAACCGAAATTAAGTGTTAATTATTGAAATAGAGCAACTGTTTATAAATTACTAGAATAGTTTTTTTAATTTAATATATACCATTTTGCGCTTTCCTAATGAGGAAAAAAGTAATTACGAAAATCCTATTAATGAAATGTGCCACGTAAGCGATCAACTCTACCACACTAACACAGTGCAGTATGGTAGAGTTAGAGTTCCAGCGTAGTAGAGTTAAAGTATGCTTAGTAGAGTTGACATGAATGAAAATTCGTGTATAGTAGAGTTAGATTTCTAGCGTAGTAGAGTTGAAGTGTGCTTTGTAGAGTTAGATTTCCAGCGTAGTAGAGTTGATGTTTGCGCTCTAATCAACTCTACCACACTAATAGAGTGCAATATGGTAGAGTTACAGTTCTAGCATAGTAGAGTTAAAGTATGCTTAGTATAGTTGACATGAATGAAAATCCGTGTGTAGTAGAGTTAGATTTCCAGCGTAGTAGAGTTGAAGTGTGCTTGGTAGAGTTAGATTTCCAGCGTAATAGATTTGATGTTTGCGCTCTAATTAACTCTACCACAGAACATAGTGCAGTATGGTAGAGTTAATTTTGATAACTTAGCCTTTTTCGTAGTAGAGCTTAAATTACGAATTTACCCCTCAGTTATTAACCCATCTGTCGCGTATCCAACTGATTCCTCCATAAGTGACGGCATTGTAGCTTTCTTGAAGCTCCTTTACTTCTTTGAAGCTCCATTGCTTTTTCTGTTTATGTTTGGATCTATGGATCAAATCATTGAGTTTCCTTGAAAAATGACAGTGTAGTTGGAGAAACGGTGACGAGAAAATTCCATTGTAAGTTGGAGAACAATGATGCCTCGTATAATAGAGTTGACCCTAGGTGTAGTACAATTGCTCCTTCGTGTAGTAGAGTTGATCTTATGTTTAGTATAGGTGGACAAAAGAATGAGCGTATACCGGATAATGTGAAACATGAAACTGAACATGCTGAGGACGAAGATGTAGAATTCAGATTCGACTGTTCAATGATATGGATGGCGCATGCTCGGATGATGAAGATTATATCAGTGTTCGTAGAAAATCGAAGGAATAAGAGAAGAAAAATCTCTCGGAGAAAGCAATGGGGTTGGATTTGAATGCTGAGTATTTGGACATAGAAGTGTCAGCACTCACATTTGTTGTTGGACAACGATATTCATCAAAAAAGAACTCATGACGAGGCTAAAGATTCTTTCTGTCTTACAGAGGTTTGACTTCGATGTTGTTGCTTCATCGAAGACAGTGTTGGATGTGAAATGTATGGTACCAAACTATCAGTTGAGAGTGCGAGCTTCACATGTCGACGACGGTGGATATTTCTTTGTCCAGAAGTATTGGGGAGAACATAGTTGTTCTATGATAGAGAGATCAGGTCGTGCACAACTAGCGTCTACGGAAGTGTTAGGAAGGTTATACTTGGAATTCGTAGGTGGAATTGGGTCATATGTTCTTCCTCAACATGTTGCTGATTCAATGAGCAAGCGATTCGGTCTAAAGGTACAAACTTAATTTTACGCCATGGTAGAGTTAATCTTCCTAGTATAGTTTAATGTCGGTATAACCTTTGTAGAGTTATATTGGAGTGTAGAAGAGTTGGATTCCGTGTAGTAGAGTTAGTGTGACGTATGGTAGAGTTGACTTGTAATGTGGTAGAGTGAGATTGTAGTGTGGTAGAGTTGGATTATGTGTAGTAGAGTTAGTCTGTCATTTGGTAAAGTTGGATTGTAGTGTGGTAGAGTTAGGTTGTATTGTGGTAGAGTTGGATTCGGTCTAGTATAGTTAGTTCGACGTTTAGTAGAGTTAGATTGCAGTATGGTAAAGTTAAATTATGTGTAGTAGAGTAAGTCTGTTGTTTGGGAAAAATGGCTTGTAGTGTGGTAGAGTTAGGTTGTATTATGGTAGAGTTAGATTGTATAGTGGTAGAGTTGGATTCAGTCTAGTATAGTTAGTCTCGCGTTTTGTAGAGTTAGATTGATGTGTGGTCGAGTTGGATTCCATGTAATATAGTTAGTCTGACTGACGTTTGGTAAAGTTGGCTTGCAGTGTAGTAGAGTTTGTTTGACGTATGGTAGAGTTAGATTCCTTGTAGTAGAGTTATTCCGTTTATGACGACATTTAAGTCTGATATTTAAGTATGACGTTTATGCAGATGAAGTACTAGAAATCACACCGTACTCTAAGCCAAGCACGAGCCCTAGTTACCGGCAGTTCGGAAAGTAGTTTCCAAGAACATTCTGTCGTACTTGTTTGCTATTAGAAGAGCGAATCCCGAAACCCTAATAAAGCTCGATGTAGACGGGCAAGACAAGTTTAACTTTCTATTCATCGCCTTCGATGCAAGTATTAGGGGTTTTCCTTACATGAGGAAGGTTGTTGTTGTCGATAGTACATTTTTGCTAGGGAAGTATAAAGGTACTCTACTAACTGCTGCCATGCAAGACGGTAACTTCAACATATTTCCTATGGCTTTTGGTGTGGTTGCTACCGAGAATGATGAATCTTGGGAATGATTTTTTAAACAGCTCAACCGTGTGATCCCTAATGACAGAGAACTTGCCATCATATTAGATAGACACAAATCCATTGCTAAAGCCATAAAGATTGTGTACCCAATTTCTTCTCAGGGTATTTGCACCTACCACCTACGTAAGAACATTTTGTCGAAATTTAGAGGTGGCAAGCCCTTTAAGTTGTTCAAGAATGCTGCCACTGCTTTTAGGGTCAATGAGTTCAACATTATACTTGCTCAGATTCAGGCGTTAAATCTAAAGTTTCATGCGTACTTGATAAAAGCTGACGTGCGGTTGTGGAGTCGAGTTTACTTTCCCGGAAACAAATACAATTTCACTACGTCGAACATTGCAGAATCAATAAACCATGCGTTATCAGAGGCAATAACTTTTCCCATTGTGCAGCTTATAGATGCAATTAGGTCGATGTTAACACGTTGGTTTGCGAAGAGGAAGACGAAGGCCACTCTCACGTCTACTGTTCTAACAACATATGTTGAAAAACTCCTAAAGGTAGAGTTAGTACTCCCGTTATCTCTCTGTGGTAGAGTTAACATATCCCTTAGTAAAGTTAGTCACTCCATAGTAGAGTTAACACTGCCCTTAGTAGAGTTAGTCCCTTCATAGTAGAGTTACCCCGACCTTTAGTAGAGTTAGTCCGTTTGTTGCAGAGTTAGCACTGCCTTTAGTAGAGTTAGTCCCATCGTGGTAGATTTAACATTGTATTTGTTAAATGACAGACAAGGGTCGATGAAGCTAGACAATACAATGTGTAGGACATAGACGAACACCAGACTGTTGTTACACGATCTGAATCTTCTCATTTAGTCAATTTAATTGAGAAGACGTGTTTCTGCAAGTGGTAGGATGTCGAAAAAATTCCTTGTGTGCATGTCATTGCCGTTGCTGAGGCTTAGAGAAGGCCGACAATCGAACTTACCCATTCATACTATCACACGACCTTCCTGTACAACGCATACTCTCGTAGTATCTTTGCTAGAGATGATGCACTTCCCATTCCGTTGGATGTGAGTCGTAAGCTGTGTAATCCACCACACGTGCGTCAACAACCAGGGAGGCCGAAGAAATCACGGATAAAAAGCTGGTTCGAGTGTTCCCAACCTGAAAAACGTCCAAGAAAAGTTTCAGCTTGTTCTAAATGTAAGCAACTTGGTCACAATGTTCGGACATGTCGTCAAAGCATTCATTATTGAATAGTAGAGTTAACTCTTGTAGAAGATTCAGAATTATTTAGTAGAGTTACTTCTTCTGTGGTAGAGTTAGTTCCTTTTTTGTAGTCTGCTAGCCTCAGAAAAACGCATACGCAAGTGTTCTCCTTTATGTTTACGTATGCATCCTCACCAATACCCTTGATCATATTACTGATGTTTTTTAGATTGCATAAATGGTTGATGCTTTGATTTTTCATCACCTGTACACCGTGTGTGAGAAACTTCTTCGGGTACTTCTTGTCTGTCATATCTAAAGATGAAAAAAACAAACGATAAATATTAAAAAAACTCAACTCCATTACCGGTAAATAAACTATACCAAACAAGCAAGCCAACTCTACCACACTACAAGCCAACTCTACAATCTTACAATCTAACTCTATAAACGTCAGACTAACTCTACCACACTGCAACCTAACTCTACCACACTACAAGCCAACTATACCATACTACAATCTAACTCTACCATACTATATGACTAACTCTATTACACGGAATCCAACTCTACCACGCTACAACATAACTTTACCACACTACAACCTAACTTACCACACTACGAGCCAACTATACCATACTAAAATTTAACTCTACCATACTATATGACTAACTCTACTACACAGAATCCAACTCTACCACACACTACAACCTAACTCTACCACACTACAAGCCAACTATACCATACTACAATCTAACTCTACCAAATATCAAACTAATTGTACTATACGAAATCCAACTCTACCACACATTACAACCTAACTCTACCACACTACAAGCCAAATCTACCACACTAATATCTAACTCTACCACACGTCAGACTAACTTTACTACACGGAATCCAACTCTACCACACTACAACCTAACTCTACCACACGATAATCTAACTTTACCAAACGACAGACTAACTCTACTACACGGAATCGAACTATACCCCCCTACGACCTAACTTTACCAAACGTCATACTAATTCTACTACACTAATCATATAGCTACTTCACCCTTACCCTCACAACTAATTACGAACTATGTCACATTGGCTCAGAATGGGGAAGAAATCTACTTGACACAGAATAAGAAGATGAAGAACAAAAACCCAAATGTCGCAAAATCGAGAAATCGAAACGTCGCAAAATCGAGAAACCCAATGTCTACGTCAACCCTAAACCCAAATGCCCTCACAAAAAAGAAGAAAAAGCAGAATAGGAGAAGAGGAAGAAGAAAAGAAGAAACTTACCTTTGATAAATAAACAACACGAGTACGAAGAACAAGATGAAGAAGAAGACAACGAGTATGAAAAATAGCGAAGAACATGTTGAGTAAGACGACGAAAAAAAGAAAGAGAAATTAACGACGACGGTTTACAATATAGGTTTCTTTCTTTTTCTTTTGTGAAATTAAACAGAAAAGAAGAAGAAAATAGAAAAAGAAAACAGTTTTTTGTTTCAAGGGTGTAATCGTAATTACACCCTTGATGCTTTTTTTTTTGGACAAAAACTATTTTAGTAATTACACTATACTTTTGCTCTATTTGAGAAATTCTTTCATATTTTAATCCTAAATCTAGAGAATTCTACTATAATATTTTGATTATTTTATTACAATTATCTACACATTCTATGAAAATATATAGATTTTTATTATAAGGAGGTGGAAGATTATTCTAGAAAAATTCTAGAACTTGGTTATTATTTTGGGTTACGCCCAATAACTAATTATTTCATAATTTTGGTTAATCATTAAACTTGACCAAAAATCAAGTTTAATTTTCAACACCCTCTCTTAAACTTTATTTTGCTACTCCAAGCAAACTTCTCATCTTGATAAAGTCTTCGCGCTTAAGAGGCTTGGTGAAAATATCAGTTACTTGATCATTTGTCTTCACATACTCCAATTTCACATCCTTATTTGCAACACATTCTCTGATGTAGTGATAACAGGTGTCAATGTGCTTACTTCGATCATGGAAAACTGGATTCTTTGCCAAAGATATTGCTGATTTGTTGTCCACGAATATATGCGTTGGCTCCTCTTGTGGTAAACTTAAATCCTTTTTTCGTAGCCAAATAGCATGACAAACACATGATGTAGCCGCTATATACTCTGCTTCACAAGTAGAAAGGGTGACAATCGGTTGCTTCTTAGACATCCATGTGAAAATGGTATCTCCAATGAAGAACACAAAGCCACTTGTGCTTTTTCGGTCATCTATCGCTATATCCAACAAGCTTGTAATCGTTAGAAGTAGAGTAATACAAGCCAAAGTCTATGGTACCTTTGATATAGCGAAGAGTCCTCTTTGCCGCCTTCAAATGAGTTGTTGTTGGATGCTCCATGTAACGACTAACAACTCCGACTGAATACAAGATATCAGGTCTAATGCATGTTAAGTAACGCAAGCTTCCAACCAAGCTCTTGAAGAGTGTCGGATCTACACTTTGTCATTCCTCGTGTTTTGAAAACTTGGTTCCACATTCCATTGGTGTGCTCACGGGATTTGAGTCATCCATCTTAAAATTTTTATGTACTTCTTTCGCATAACTTTCTTGAATGATGAAGATTTCATTATCTCCTTGATTCACTCCAATTCCGAGATACTAAGACATAAGTCCAATATCAGTCATCTCGAACTCTTTTGTCATCTCTTTCTTGAATTCCTCGAACATGCTTGGATCAATTTCAGTGAATATCAAGTCATTTACATACAAGCATGCAATCAATATATCATTATTTTGATTTTTGATATAGTGCATGCTCATATGGACACTTGATGAAGTTTTTCTCCTTGAATTACTTATCAATTCTAGTGTTCCAAGCTCTTGGGGCTTGTTTTAACCCATAAAGCACCTTCTTTAATCTTAATACTTTGTCTTCTTCTCATTTGTGGTTGCTCAATGTAAACTTCTTCATCAAGATCTTCATTTAAGAAGGCTGATTTGACATTTATTTTATATATCCTCCAACTATTTTGAGCTGCCAATGAAATGATTAGTCTAACAGTTTCTATACGGGCAACGAGAGCAAATACCTCATCATAGTCAATCCCAGGACTTTGACTATAGCCTTTTGCCACCAATCTTGCCTTGTGTCTTTTAACTTCTCCTTTAGAGTTCTTTTTCGCTTTATACACCCACTTCACACCAATTGCCTTGTGCCCATTTGGAAGTGAAGCTAACTCCCTTGTATCGTTCTTTCGTATCGCATTGATCTCTTCATCCTTTGCATTTCTCCAAGTCTTCTTCTCCATGGCTTCTTCTAAATTCATGGGCTCGCAATCCGAAAATAGACAAAAAAGGAAAGATTGTCTTGATTTTTAGTTACCTCGTAAAGGTCTTGTAGGCTTCTAAACGTGGCTCGCTTGAGCTTTCTTCTCCTTGAGGACTTGTGGTTGGTGAACTTGGCGGTGTAGATTTCTCCTCTATTGGTTGCTCTGTGACATCTTCTTCAAATGAAAATAAGTGATTGTCTTCTTTATTGGATCTCCAATCCCATTCTCCTTCTTCATCAAAGATGACATTTCGACTAGTGATCGTCTTATTTGTATCAGGATTGTAGAGTTTGTACCCTTCGGAGTTGGCGTCGTAACCAATGAAGATATACTTCTCACTTTTGTCATCTAGTTTGCTCCGCTTTTCATCCGGTACATGAGCATGAGCAAGGCTTCGAAAGACTCTTAGATGGGAAACACCGGGCTTTCTCCCGCTCCAAGCTTCTTGTGGTGTTTTTCTTACTTTTGAGCATGTTTTTCGCCATCTCAAGGATAGTTCTATTTTTCCTTTCGGCCAATCCATTTTGTTGAGGGGATCTTGGCACCGTTAACTATCTTTGAATGTCGTTATCTTCACAGTACTTCTGAATTTCTTTGGATGTGAACTCGCCTCCACGATCAGAGCTCATGGCTTTGATCACAAGTCCACTTTCCTTCTCGATAAAGGCTTTAAATTTTTTGAAGTTTTCAAAAACCTCTTATTTTTCCTTTAAAAAATATACCCATGTTTTTCTTAAAAAATCATCGATAAAGAGAAGGAAGTAGTTACTTTTACTGAGTGATCTTGGTTTTTTCAGGCCACACACACCAGCGTGAATGAGTTCTAACATCTTTTAACCTCGTGTGCTTGACTCCTTTGGAAAACTCATCTTGAATTGTTTTCCAAGTAAACACCTTTCACACACTTGATTTGGATGGTTTATGCAAGGCAACCCTCTCACCATCTGCTTCTTGGAAAGCAGCTCTAATCCTCCAAAATTGAGATGTCCGAATCGAAGATGCCAAAGCCAAGACTCCTCCTTGTAGCACATTTTGAGACATCGTGGGATGTTGTTTTGAATGTTAAGGACAAACATTCTATTTCTTGACATAGCGTCCTTGGTAATGAGATTTCCGGCATGGTTTCTTATAGAAAGGTTATTACCTTTTAATTGGATATCATAACCTTTCTCCAAGAGTTATCCTAGGCTCAAGATGTTGGTCTTCATGCTTAGAATATAGTAAACGTTGGAAATAAATTGATGATCTCCATTTTTTAATCAGATGAGAATATTTCCTTTACTTTCCACCTCCATTTTCTATTCATCTCCTAAAGCCACGTTTCCTCCTTTCGATTCATCAAGCTCCACAAACATGCTTCTTCTCCCGCACATGTGGTTGCTTGCACCGCTTTCGAGGTACCACTTATGAACATCATCTTGTTCATCCTTCTTGTAAGCCATTAGTAACATATCATCTTCATGGCTTCTTTCTTCAATGAAATTGGAATTCTCTTCAAATTTATTGTATTCTGGAGCTTTGCATTCAGAGTCATAATGTCCAAATTTTCCGCACTTATAACATTTAATGTTTGACTTATTGTACCTCGGTTTTTTACTTCTTCTCCCACGACCTCTTGATGTGTTTCCTCCTCTTTGGTTGGTGTTGTCTTCATTGTGCCTCCAACCTCGTCCATTTCCATATCCACGACCTTTTCCTCGGACTTGACCGCCTCCCCGTCTTTGATGAATTTGTCCGCTTTCTTCTTTCCTTTTATCATTTTAAGTACTTGTTCGACAATATCTTCCTTCTTCTTCTTTTTTCCTTCATAAGATTGTAACGACCCAAGAAGTTGCTCCACTGTCATGGCCTCCAAATCCTTTGTTTCTTCAATGACGGTGACAATATGCTCAATCTTCGGATCCAAAGATCGAAGAACCTTTTCCATGATTCTCACATCATCTAACTTCTCGCCATTTCTCTTTAGGTTATTAGTAACTGTCAAACTCTTGAGAGGTAATCAGAGACGAGTTCACCTTCCTTCATTTGCAAAGCTTCAAATTCTCCTCGTAGAGTTTGAAGACATACTTTCTTAAATTGTTCAACACCTTTGTAAGATGTTCGAAGCTTGTCTCTTTCTTGAGTCTCTCAAACTATCATTTTGAATTTAAGATAAACTAGCTTTATTCTCCGGTTCGACGAAGCCTTTCTCAACTATCTCCCACGCATCATGTGCTCCTAGGATAGCCTTCATCCTTAAACTTCAATTGTCATAGTTGCTCTTTGTGAGCATCGGAATTTGGAAGGTAACACTGTTACTCGTCATTTTAAGAGAATCGTCTAGTTCTGATACCACTTTGTTGAAAGAAAATATTTGGAGGTGATGAAGAAAGTGTTTAAGACCTTATGTAAGAGAAGAAATATTTAGGAAGTGGAAAAAAGAAATATTTTGGAAGAAGAGAAGTTTTTGAAACTCTTTTATAACTTGATTTTTAACTTAGAACTTGTTGATTACAAATGAAAAGTTTAAGGAGGTATTTATAGCCTCCAAAGTACAAAATATATAGAATATTTTAATCCTAAATCTATAGGATTCTACTATAGTATCTTGATTATTTTATTTCAATTATTTAGATATTTTTATGAAAATATAGAGATTTTTATTCTAAAGAAGTGAAAGATGATTATAGAAAAAGTCTAAAACCTGGGTTAATATTTTGGGTTAAACCCAATAACTAATTATTTCCTAATTTTGGCTAATCATTAAACTTGACCCAAAATCAAATTTAATTTTCAACATTCAACACCACCATTAATGTAAATCAGTTCATTAATTGCAGAGAGTGTGGAAGTGGCTTAAACGGTGTTCTCTCCATTCTCACTATCTTCCTTTCCCGTTGACTTTCTTTTCTTTTTTTCTCTTATGTTTTTAGGATTTTTTAAATTAGTTTCTCTGTTTGGATGTTCTATGCAAACTGAATTAGTTATTATCACTAAGAAAATCAGGAGAACAAAGAAATAAAGAAAGAGGGATAATGATTGATGTGATGAGGATAAAAAAAGAACATGCCTACAAAACGATCTCAAGAGTCTCTCTACCTTTGTTTCATTCTCAAGCAACAATTCAGCACTTCCCATTATTATGTTTACGTCTCTTACATACATTTACACTCATCTTTTATTATATAAATACAGTTTCTTAAAGTTACTGATTCTGTTTACAATATATGATGTTTAAAATAAGAGAAAATAACAAATTTAACTTAAAAATTGATTTGAAATGTAAAAACTAATTCAATATTTAATCATATGCAAAACTAACTTCCATAGATAGTGAAATTATAATATTGTCTTTCATAACCAAACAATAAAACAAAGAACTCAATGAATTATAATTCTGCTGAATCTGTAATGAATTATAATTTAAATTTAAAATTTAAAAATATATAATAATAAACCAATAGATTGTTATTGTAAACTAAGTAGAAATAACCACCATTAAATCAATTAAACCAAAATTAAACCAACATAAAAGCAAAAGTAAACCAAAATCTCAAAAAATTAACCTAAGTATAAATAATTTTTTTTACAGTTATAAGACATAAAAATAGCACAAACCCGACATCTCTTTCTACCGCCGACATCTCTTGGTTTCGCTGTAACAAATTCCGTCAGTGATGTCTCCGGTGACCTCTCTCTCTCTCTCTCTCTCTCTCTCTCTCTCTCTCTCTTTTTCTCTCTCTCTAACCAGCCAACAACATCTTCAATGATTTTGTTGTAGGACCGTTTTATCATCTCTCTCTGTTTGTTGCCGCCGTCTCCCATGAATAGGTTCAACTTCTTCTTTATTTTCCTTATTCTCCCGTGAATAGATTTTTTTTGTTCCTTAAATCTTAGATATGGTTTTTTTTGGGGTGAAATCTCAGTTTTTGTTGTGATTTGGTCTCTGCATGATTTGATTTTCTTGTGATATGATATTATCTTTTGCTCTTTGATGATTCAACTGATTAATAAATATGATATCTTTGTTGCTAGTTGGTTAATTTAATTAGTTTAAATATAGTTTTAGTTAATTTGGTTGACTTAATTAGTTTAACATATAGTTTTTGTTGTTGTTAGTCATTTGGCTTAATTAGTATAATGTATAGGTTTTAATTGGGTGTCAATTAAGTAAACATATAGTTTTGTATGTAGACTGCATGATTAGTGTTTGCAAACTTTGTTTTCGTTCTTTAGACTTTGTTGTTTGTTTTTGCAGACTTCACTTTCATTGTGTAGCCCTCATAATTGTTTTTTGGTAGACTTCATTTTCGTTTTGTAAACTTTCATTATCCTTTTGTAGACCTCATAATTTTTTTTTGGCAGGCTTCATTTTTCGTTTTGTAGACTTCATAATTTTTTTTTTGAAGACTTCATGTTCGTTGTATAGACTACGTTATTGTTTTTAGCAAACTTCATTTTCAGTATGTTGTCTTCGTTATTGTTTTTATAAGAATTTATTTTCGTTTTATAGACTTTGTTGATCTTTCCCTGCAGATTTCATTTTTGTTTTGTAGATTTCGTAATTTTGTAGTCTTCGTAAATAATTATTTTCACACTTCATTTTCTTTGTGTAGACTTCATTGCTGTTTTTTTGCAGACTTTATTTTCGTTGTCTAGACTTCGTTAATGTTTTTTGAAGACTTCATTTTCGTTTTGTTGACTTCGTTAAATTTTTTGCAAACATCATTTTCGTTTTGTAGACATTGTTATTCTTTCTTACACACTTCATTTTTGTTTTGTAGACCTCGTAATTGTTTTCTATAGACTTCAATTATAGATTACATACTTAATTTTCTAACTTTCAGTTTTCAGGTTCATCTTCTATTATGGGTGATCCTGAACCTGAGTTTCCACTAAGGTTGTAGACAAATGATAATGAGCCTATTGTAGATAAAACTGGAGGCTACTATAGTGGTGATCCTAATAAGCTAAACGCAGTGGCCGAATTTTTACAAAAGGATAAATGGGATGTATTATTCGAAGGAAATCTGGTTGTGTTCTTGAAGTTTCATGCTATGGAATTCAGGTGGGCTTCAAGACTGGTGCATTATATGCTTATATTGCAGCTGCATTTATCCATGAGCGTTGCAAGGCACCCCAAAACGTAGTAAGAGGAGACTGTGGAATTTTTTGCTTGAAGTATATTGAATGTCATGCCCTTGGAATACCATTTCCCTCATCATTGTGTGATAACAACAGTAAGAACATAAGGAATAAGCTTAGTGCTGAGATTTTCCATGAGACACCTATAAGAGGCATGGAGAAGAAGCCGTATAAGTATTTGGATTTTTATGATGTGTAATTTAGGTCATACTATTTATATGGTGTATTGGCTAAATTCTTGCATCCAATTATTTTTGTTAGATGCAAGAAAAACTCATATTTTTTGGAATGTCCTATCATGTTTAGGTTGATAGGCTTGTTGATAGATTAGGGATTAGATCATTTTTTGTAATATATGAAACTTTTGATGATCATCGGGTATTTACAGACTATTTCATAGTACTTTTCCAACTGCAACTACCAAATACTAGAACTCAATCATACAAAAACATGCAAAAATTTCTTATAAATTCAGAAATAAACGTAGATTCAAATATGAAAATGACTTAAAAATAACAGATTTAGTTTGCATACATGAAATAAATGATAATGTAGACTTCAACTAAAGAAGACTACACAACACAATTGTACTCAAAATGTAGACTTTGAGAGTAGACTTCTCGAATCACTAAACAACTTGTATTCTCGGTAAACCTATCTTCATCTGATTATGTATTTCTGTCAAAATCATTCTTGAATTGACTTGCTACACATAAACGTACCACAATCGAGCTTTGAACTTTTCTATCATTTGTGGTGTGAATCGGGGGATTATTTATGCCCATTTGTTGCAACATTGATTCTTATAGTGAATAAGCTAGATCCACAAACTTTGTTTTCTTGTCTAAATTATAATTAATTTGCACCATCTTAACAAGTTTACCATGAGTACAACCATCTTTCAAGAAGAACATCCTCCCTCTTTTTTGAGGATCCACCACAAAATCCTTAGACAAATCTTTCAACAACCACTCTCCATAAACAACAGGTAGTCGAATCATTTCTTGAGAATTAAACAAATATAAACCGGTATTAACGAACATTCGAGAATGAAGTCTGAATATGAAGTTTACTTATGAAGTCTATAAAATAACTCTACTTTAAATGAGCTTATTATCTAAAATTTCAAAAATTTATTTAACTACAATTATAACACATAACGTGTTAAACTTATACATCAAAAACCACAATAATTAACACACATAATAAAGTACAAAATAAAATTAAAATTATAAGCATGTTAAAATTGATTTTTAAGAAATATGATTTTATGCAGAATTCAAATAAAATCTACAATGTTAGACTTGAAATGAAGTATGCATATAAGTTAAATTTTATATTTGACTAAACATTGAATTTGTAGTGTAGATTTCATTTGCAGTTTACATTTTAAACGGATTACTTTTGCAAATGAGTAGTCCACTTTGCAGACATCATTTGCAGTCTACATACATTTTACTGAAATGTAGATTGGAATTGAAATCTACAACAACAATAGCAGACTTCGCATAAAGTCTACAATAAAAAATAGGTTAGTTCAACAATTGACTATATTTGACTTATTCAACGAAGTCTACATGTCACTTACAGACTTCAAATGCAAAATACAAATCAAGTCTACATAAAGTAGACTTCATTTAAAGTCTACAATGTACACTTTAAATGCAGTATACATATTTATGTTTATTTTTATTTTACGGAAGACTTTAAATGTAGTCTGCATATTTATGTTTATTTTTATTTTATAGAATTGAAAGTGAAGAAGACTTCATATGAAGCCTACTTATTAATTTAGACTTGTAGACTTCAACCGCAGTCTGCTTATGAAGTCTGCACGTCACATGTATACTTCATTTAAAAGTCAAATTTAGCCAATTGCAGAAATAACATCTCTTTTTAATGTAGAGTTCAATTGAAGTCTACAATTTGTGTGTAGACTTCATCTGAAGTCTACTTTAAGGTCAAAATTTTGGGCAAATGCAAAACTAACTCGTATGTATTCACACTTGAAATGTAGTCTACAAAAACATTTTTTTTTGTAGTGAAAGACGAAATTGTATACTTCAAATACAGTCTACTTCAAAACCCAAAAAATTGGTCAATTGCAGAAATGACCTCTGTGTTGACTTGTAGACTACATATGAAGTCTACATTGTGTGTAGATTTCATTTGAAGTATACTTTCTGTAAATTTTCAAACTTTACAATTTTTTTTTGTAAATTTGAGTTTATAACATGTTTACCATAACATGTTTATTTAAATGGCAAGAATGACAAAATTTACTTTATATGTTCTTTTAGCATCCAAAAGCATCCAAAACTTTAAGATTTAAGAATTTATAATATTCGAAAGTGAAAATTATAGAGTTTTTATGAAAGAAATGTAGAGAGAATGAAAGATTGTGAGGTGTGTGAGAAAAATGAGGAATGTTATGAATGAAAACTAGGTAGTTGGATATAAATTTAGAGTTTGAAGTTGGTTGCTAAAAGTGGTAAATGGTGGATGAAAAAATTGAAGAAGATGGCATTTTCAAAAATAATTGAAACTTTTATGTCTATTTAAGTCTTTTTATATGAAATTTAATTTAAAATAAATAAAAACTAATGTCTTAATTGTAAATAATATGTGGCTTACGGATAATGTAGACAAAATTTAGAAGAGATAAAACCATGGGTTAGTATTTCAATTGAACAAAATTTATGGGTCGTTTGAAAAACTAACCATTAAAATAAATATACAATAATAAAAAAATTGAAAAATTACTTGAAATATCTCTATATTGTAATTAATGTAGTAATTAATATAAACAAAACTAGGGCTAAAATAGAAAAATAAATCAAATTTTTGTATTGAAAATCTAAAACATCAAATATTTTGAGAAAAGAATGTAAAGTTAAAACATCATTTATATTGAGACGGAGAAAATACTAGTTAACAAAATTATTCCACGCATCAACTCCAACGATTATAAAAAATTTTATATTTATCTAATAAAAACTAAAATGATATATATATATATATATATATATTTCAAAAAAGATATTTATATTTATTCACGATCATAACACAAAAAGATAATTATCAATATTAAAAATATAATAAATCTTTTTTTTAAAGCAAATATTTTAATAATCTGAACTAAATATTTTTAATTGAAAATAATATATTTCTCTATTACTAATACTTTTCTACATATATATATTCCTAATAAAAAACGAATCCCAATTCCAAAAAGAATTTGTGAATATTAATTGCTATGTATACATAAGTAAACAAATAAACAATTTCTCATCAATACATAAAACTTCCGATGTACTTCTAGCTCTCTTAAACTTTCACAAAAGAGTTTCACTATTGCTTGCATCAAAACCTCTTTTTTACGTTATTTAATTTATTTCTTTCGTCAATGGAATCCAGAAAAACAAACAAAAAGGTAAATAGATAACATTAAATATATCATTATTTTATTTTATTATTAATTATTAATTTAATTTTTTATTATTAATTATTAATTTTGTGAGTGAACATCTTCCTATCGCAATTTCTTAATCTTATTATATATCATATTACATATTAATATAACTTTTGTGTCGGACTATCAACTTTTTATATTTATATATTTTTTAAAAATATTATTTTTAAAATAATTTTTTTTATTTTTCTGAGTTTATATATTTATAAAAGGAAGCGAAATTTAAAATAATTTTTTCTAGTATATTTATCTTTATGACCAAGTATTTTATATCTATCTAGAATCCTAACATTAACTTTTTAAAAGAATTTATTTGTAATTATCAAAAAATATTATATTAATAAAAAAATAAAAATAAATTTATATTTTAAAAATATAATTAAAATATGAATTTACATATAGAATTGCAAATATTTTCATAATCTTTACAAAAAAACCCTAATTTTATTATATTAAATTGTGTTCCAAAAATTATTTATCAATAGGATTTTTTGATAATATTAAATTTAATAATCCAAAATTTTTATAATATTTATAATCCAAAATTTCAATAGAATTTTTCGAAATTTTATAATTTCGATAATATTAACTTTGTTTATATATTTATATTTACGAGCTAATGAACAAGTAGTTTAGTTGCTTTATATTTGATTTACTTATACATAAACTGGTGAATTTAAATCTCATTCTGCTTCATTTGGAGAAATTAGATTATGAATTTGACCTTGTTGTCGATCTAATAGTAATCAATAAAAAATTTTCCACATATCGAATTCTACCTTCAATTCTTTTTGTAATATTCTATTATACACTACAAAAAGTATTTATTGATAACACAATTTGTTATATGCTACTGTACATCTATTTTATTTACGATTAATATATGATAGTATTTAATAAATTTTAAGATAAACTTTTTATTAAACAGGACACGAAACTTAGTAAAATATTATTTTTTTCTCCATTTCCGTCTATCCCCTAAAACCCTAACATTTGGCACACTCGACCAAATATCTTTTTCCAGATTTCGGCTCTATTTGCTCTCCCCACGACTGTTGTTGGAAGTTGCCGTCGATTTTTCATCTTCGCCGGCCTTAATTTCGTCGTTCTCTTTCCTTTGATGTTTCTATTATTCGTTAGGTTTTTGGATTTGTCAAATTTTTGTCTCTAATTTTTCTGTGGATACTGTAGAGAAAATCCTTCCCATTGAGTCATCGTCTTTCTCCGTAGAAACATCAGTCGCCGCCGAGAAGAAAAAGCCCACGAGGGAGAAGACAAGTGGTATTGTACTATCTATTTTCCTTTTGTTTTCCCTTAGTAGATTCCGTTAGTGTAGTGAATTGTGTTGTGTTGAGCTTCCTCTCGTAGAATTTAGATCTAGGCTTTACTATAAGAAATTAGATCTATCGTCTGCTTTAGTTTTTGATCAAAGGAAGTGAGAAAATTATTGAGTGTGAGGAGTTTAGCTTACGAGGTAGAAGACGAAGAGCTATGGCTACGGAGATGTCGACGCAAGGTTATAGTGAGCTGTGAAACTCATGTATTGAATTCTGTCATCAATAGCACTTTGGAACTCTATAAGAGAACAATTATTTTTGCGTGTTTCGTATTCTGAAGTTTATCAATTGAAATCTGATGGTGCAGACGTTGATTGATCAAAACCACCAACAAGGAAAGGATATTCTCACTTAAGTATTTGGCTTGGATCCCTTTGGGTTTTAGTAGGAGTTGGTTTAAAATTAGGGGTTTGTGTCGTTTCTAGACATGGACAATGTTTAGGTTTATGCTTAGGCACTACGACTGTATATGATGATGATAATATATATGTTGTTATATGCCAGGCACAAATCATGCTTGGAATGGTTTAGCCTCCTCAAGTGGTATGCAGTTGTATCATTATAAAACAATCTTCTATAGTTATGAATGTCTCTTGTCAGTTTTGTTTTGTCTCCCTCACTGATTTTTGTGTGTTTGCGATTCTCACCTCCCTCTTTTCATATTCGTAATATATGATTTATTGGTTGTAGGTTTTACTATGGGACCAACTTCTTTATACCTTGGGTTTGTAGCTTCAATAAATATGTGTTGGAAAGGTGATAATACATGCTTTTATTTTCTTAATCATAATTATTTAGAATATAAGTTTTGTAGAGCCTTTTTGTATTATCAAATTTATCAGTTTTCACTTCTCTATAATCAAATCCTTTCTTGTTGCAGGGACTTCTCTAGTAACTTGTTATTTGGTTACACATTGTGTTGCTTCTCTTCTTTTCTGCAGTCCTTATATGTCTTTCTTATTTACACAACCATGAACAATTTTGTTATGCCGTACTATTTCAGCTTATGGTTTGTTTATC
>JAKUCM010005337.1:0-39730 GCA_023374145.1 Lepidium sativum | reverse complement strand
CGAAGTCGTTGAGTTTACTCTTGCAAAAAGAAAAAAAAATAGAAAAGAAGAAAATAAAAAGAGGGGTTCAACACGAGGACTTCCTGGAAGGTCACCCATCCTAGTACTACTCTCGCCAAAGCAAGCTTAACTACAGAGTTCTGATGGGATCCGGTGCATTAGTGATGGTATGATCACACATGATAGATCATGAGGTGCCATCGCAAATATGCTTTCCAATGGTCATCAAGAGTCGCTTTTAATGTGGGTCCCATTCTGTGGTTTGGTTGACTGCGGATGGGTCAACAAACGCATATCCTAATACATCGAAACGACGTGTAAAAACAATTTTTTGTTCCCGAATATTGGTGCGGATCACAAAAATAGCCGGAAGAGGAACCCGAACTCGAAGTCTGAGTTTAATAATTTGCAAATGGTACTTCGTTGCATTGCCACGTTGTGGTTCGCACACGGGGCTTTTCGAATTGGTGTTGACGGACACGTAGTTCTGTGCGTTCTAAGAGTTACGATGCTACGAAGTCGTTGAGTTTACTCTTGCAAAAGGAAAAAAAAATAGGAAAGAAGAAAATAAAAAGAGGGGTGCAACACGAGGACTTCCTGGAAGGTCACCCAGCCTTGTACTACTCTCGCCAAAGCAAGCTTAACTACAGAGTTCTGATGGGATCCGGTGCATTAGTGATGGTATGATCACACATGATAGTGCATGAGGTGCCATCGCAAATATGCTTTCCAATGGTCATCAAGAGTCGCTTTTAATGTGGGTCCCATTCTGTGGTTTGGTTGACTGCGGATGGGTCAACAAACGCATATCCTAATACATCGAAACGACGTGTAAAAACAATTTTTTGTTCCCGAATATTGGTGCAGATCACAAAAATAGCCGGAAGAGGAACCCGAACTCGAAATCTGAGGTTAATAATTTGCAAATGGTACTTCGTTGCATTGCCACGTTGTGGTTCGCACACGGGGCTTTTCGAATTGGTGGTTGACGGACACGTAGTTCTCTGCGTTCTAAGAGTTACGATGCTACGAAGTCGTTGAGTTTACTCTTGCAAAAAGAAAATAAAAAGAGGTGTGCAACACGAGGACTTCCCGGGAGGTAACCTATTCTAGTACTACTCTTGCCCAAGCACGCTTAACTACAGAATTCTGATGGGATTCAGTGCATTAGTGATGGTATGATTGCACCCGTTAGTGCATGAGGTGTCATCTTATATATCCTTTATGAAGGTCATCAAGAGTCGCTTTTAATGTTGGTCCCATTCTGTGGTTTGGCTTAGTGTGGATGGGTCGAAGAACGCATATCCAAATACATCGAAATGACGAGTAAAAACAATTTTTTGTTCCCGAATTTATGTGCGGATCACAAAAATAGCAGAAAGAGGAACGAGAACACAAAATCTGAGGTCAAGAATTTGCCAATGGTACTCTATTGCATTGCCACGCCGTGGTTCTCACACGGGGCTTTTCGAATTGGTGTTGACGGACACGTAGTTCTCTGCGGTCTAAGAGTTAAGACGCTACGAAGTCGCTGCGTTTACTCTTGCAAAAAGAAAAAAAAAATAAGAAAATAAAAAGAGGGGTGCAAGACGAGGACTTCCCGGGAGGTAACCCATTCTAGTACTACTCTCGCCCAAGCACGCTTAACGACGGAGTTCTGATTGGATCTGATGCATTAGTGATGGTATGATCACACCTGATAGTGCATGAGGTGACATCGCATATATCCTTTCCATTGGTCATCAAGAGTCGCTTTTAATGTGGGTCACATTCTGTGGTTTGGCGGACTGCGGATGGGTCGTCGAACGCATATCCGAATACATCGAAACGACGTGTAAAAACAATTTTTTGTTCCCGAATATTGGTGCGGATCACTAAAATAGCCGGAAGAGGAACCATATCTCGAAATCTGAGGTAAAGAATTTGCAAATGGTACTCCGTTGCATTGCCACGTTGTGGTTTATACAAGGGGCTTTTCGAATTGGTGTTGACGGACACGTAGTTCTCTGCGTTCTAAGAGTTACGACGCTACGAAGTCGTTGAGTTTACTCTTGCAAAAAGAAAAAAAAATAGAAAAGAAGAAAATAAAAAGAGGGGTTCAACACGAGGACTTCCTGGAAGGTCACCCATCCTAGTACTACTCTCGCCAAAGCAAGCTTAACTACAGAGTTCTGATGGGATCCGGTGCATTAGTGATGGTATGATCACACATGATAGTGCATGAGGTGCCATCGCAAATATGCTTTCCAATGGTCATCAAGAGTCGCTTTTAATGTGGGTCCCATTCTGTGGTTTGGTTGACTGCGGATGGGTCAACAAACGCATATCCTAATACATCGAAACGACGTGTAAAAACAATTTTTTGTTCCCGAATATTGGTGCGGATCACAAAAATAGCCGGAAGAGGAACCCGAACTCGAAATCTGAGTTTAATAATTTGCAAATGGTACTTCGTTGCATTGCCACGTTGTGGTTCGCACACGGGGCTTTTCGAATTGGTGTTGACGGACACGTAGTTCTCTGCGTTCTAAGAGTTACGATGCTACGAAGTCGTTGAGTTTACTCTTGCAAAAAGAAAATAAAAAGAGGGGTGCAACATGAGGACTTCCCGGGAGGTAACCTATTCTAGCACTACTCTTGCCCAAGCACGCTTAACTACAGAGTTCTGATGGGATTCAGTGCATTAGTGATGGTATGATTGCACCCGTTAGTGCATGAGGTGTCATCTTATATATCCTTTATGACGGTCATCAAGAGTCGCTTTTAATGTTGGTTCCATTCTGTGGTTTGGCTTAGTGTGGATGGGTCGAAGAACGCATATCCGAATACATCGAAATGATGAGTAAAAACAATTTTTTGTTCCCGAATTTATGTGCGGATCACAAAAATAGCAGAAAGAGGAACGAGAACACAAAATCTGAGGTCAAGAATTTGCCAATGGTACTATATTGCATTGCCACGCCGTGGTTCTCACACGGGGCTTTTCGAATTGGTGTTGACGGACACGTAGTTCTCTGCGGTCTAAGAGTTAAGACGCTACGAAGTCGCTGCGTTTACTCTTGCAAAAAGAAAAAAAAAATAAGAAAATAAAAAGAGGGGTGCAAGACGAGGACTTCCCGGGAGGTAACCCATTCTAGTACTACTCTCGCCCAAGCACGCTTAACGACGGAGTTCTGATTGGATCTGATGCATTAGTGATGGTATGATCACACCTGATAGTGCATGAGGTGCCATCGCATATATCCTTTCCAATGGTCATCAAGAGTCGCTTTTAATGTGGGTCACATTCTGTGGTTTGGCTGACTGCGGATGGGTCGTCGAACGCATATCCGAATACATCGAAACGACGTGTAAAAACAATTTTTTGTTCCCGAATAATGGTGCGGATCACTAAAATAGCCGGAAGAGGAACCATATCTCGAAATCTGAGGTAAAGAATTTGCAAATGGTACTCCGTTGCATTGCCACGTTGTGGTTTATACAAGGGGCTTTTCAAATTGGTGTTGACGGACACGTAGTTCTCTGCGTTCTAAGAGTTACGACGCTACGAAGTCGTTGAGTTTACTCTTGCAAAAAGAAAAAAAAATAGAAAAGAAGAAAATAAAAAGAGGGGTTCAACACGAGGACTTCCTGGAAGGTCACCCATCCTAGTACTACTCTCGCCAAAGCAAGCTTAACTACAGAGTTCTGATGGGATCCGGTGCATTAGTGATGGTATGATCACACATGATAGTGCATGAGGTGCCATCGCAAATATGCTTTCCAATGGTCATCAAGAGTCGCTTTTAATGTGGGTCCCATTCTGTGGTTTGGTTGACTGCGGATGGGTCAACAAACGCATATCCTAATACATCGAAACGACGTGTAAAAACAATTTTTTGTTCCCGAATATTGGTGCGGATCACAAAAATAGCCGGAAGAGGAACCCGAACTCGAAATCTGAGTTTAATAATTTGCAAATGGTACTTCGTTGCATTGCCACGTTGTGGTTCGCACACGGGGCTTTTCGAATTGGTGTTGACGGACACGTAGTTCTCTGCGTTCTAAGAGTTACGATGCTACGAAGTCGTTGAGTTTACTCTTGCAAAAAGAAAATAAAAAGAGGGGTGCAACATGAGGACTTCCCGGGAGGTAACCTATTCTAGCACTACTCTTGCCCAAGCACGCTTAACTACAGAGTTCTGATGGGATTCAGTGCATTAGTGATGGTATGATTGCACCCGTTAGTGCATGAGGTGTCATCTTATATATCCTTTATGACGGTCATCAAGAGTCGCTTTTAATGTTGGTTCCATTCTGTGGTTTGGCTTAGTGTGGATGGGTCGAAGAACGCATATCCGAATACATCGAAATGATGAGTAAAAACAATTTTTTGTTCCCGAATTTATGTGCGGATCACAAAAATAGCAGAAAGAGGAACGAGAACACAAAATCTGAGGTCAAGAATTTGCCAATGGTACTATATTGCATTGCCACGCCGTGGTTCTCACACGGGGCTTTTCGAATTGGTGTTGACGGACACGTAGTTCTCTGCGGTCTAAGAGTTAAGACGCTACGAAGTCGCTGCGTTTACTCTTGCAAAAAGAAAAAAAAAATAAGAAAATAAAAAGAGGGGTGCAAGACGAGGACTTCCCGGGAGGTAACCCATTCTAGTACTACTCTCGCCCAAGCACGCTTAACGACGGAATTCTGATTGGATCTGATGCATTAGTGATGGTATGATCACACCTGATAGTGCATGAGGTGCCATCGCATATATCCTTTCCAATGGTCATCAAGAGTCGCTTTTAATGTGGGTCACATTCTGTGGTTTGGCTGACTGCGGATGGGTCGTCGAACGCATATCCGAATACATCGAAACGACGTGTAAAAACAATTTTTTGTTCCCGAATAATGGTGCGGATCACTAAAATAGCCGGAAGAGGAACCATATCTCGAAATCTGAGGTAAAGAATTTGCAAATGGTACTCCGTTGCATTGCCACGTTGTGGTTTATACAAGGGGCTTTTCAAATTGGTGTTGACGGACACGTAGTTCTCTGCGTTCTAAGAGTTACGACGCTACGAAGTCGTTGAGTTTACTCTTGCAAAAAGAAAAAAAAATAGAAAAGAAGAAAATAAAAAGAGGGGTTCAACACGAGGACTTCCTGGAAGGTCACCCATCCTAGTACTACTCTCGCCAAAGCAAGCTTAACTACAGAGTTCTGATGGGATCCGGTGCATTAGTGATGGTATGATCACACATGATAGATCATGAGGTGCCATCGCAAATATGCTTTCCAATGGTCATCAAGAGTCGCTTTTAATGTGGGTCCCATTCTGTGGTTTGGTTGACTGCGGATGGGTCAACAAACGCATATCCTAATACATCGAAACGACGTGTAAAAACAATTTTTTGTTCCCGAATATTGGTGCGGATCACAAAAATAGCCGGAAGAGGAACCCGAACTCGAAGTCTGAGTTTAATAATTTGCAAATGGTACTTCGTTGCATTGCCACGTTGTGGTTCGCACACGGGGCTTTTCGAATTGGTGTTGACGGACACGTAGTTCTCTGCGTTCTAAGAGTTACGATGCTACGAAGTCGTTGAGTTTACTCTTGCAAAAGGAAAAAAAATAGGAAAGAAGAAAATAAAAAGAAGGGTGCAACACGAGGACTTCCTGGAAGGTCACCCAGCCTTGTACTACTCTCGCCAAAGCAAGCTTAACTACAGAGTTCTGATGGGATCCGGTGCATTAGTGATGGTATGATCACACATGATAGTGCATGAGGTGCCATCGCAAATATGCTTTCCAATGGTCATCAAGAGTCGCTTTTAATGTGGGTCCCATTCTGTGGTTTGGTTGACTGCGGATGGGTCAACAAACGCATATCCTAATACATCGAAACGACGTGTAAAAACAATTTTTTGTTCCCGAATATTGGTGCAGATCACAAAAATAGCCGGAAGAGGAACCCGAACTCGAAATCTGAGGTTAATAATTTGCAAATGGTACTTCGTTGCATTGCCACGTTGTGGTTCGCACACGGGGCTTTTCGAATTGGTGTTGACGGACACGTAGTTCTCTGCGTTCTAAGAGTTACGATGCTACGAAGTCGTTGAGTTTACTCTTGCAAAAAGAAAATAAAAAGAGGTGTGCAACACGAGGACTTCCCGGGAGGTAACCTATTCTAGTACTACTCTTGCCCAAGCACGCTTAACTACAGAATTCTGATGGGATTCAGTGCATTAGTGATGGTATGATTGCACCCGTTAGTGCATGAGGTGTCATCTTATATATCCTTTATGAAGGTCATCAAGAGTCGCTTTTAATGTTGGTCCCATTCTGTGGTTTGGCTTAGTGTGGATGGGTCGAAGAACGCATATCCGAATACATCGAAATGATGAGTAAAAACAATTTTTTGTTCCCGAATTTATGTGCGGATCACAAAAATAGCAGAAAGAGGAACGAGAACACAAAATCTGAGGTCAAGAATTTGCCAATGGTACTATATTGCATTGCCACGCCGTGGTTCTCACACGGGGCTTTTCGAATTGGTGTTGACGGACACGTAGTTCTCTGCGGTCTAAGAGTTAAGACGCTACGAAGTCGCTGCGTTTACTCTTGCAAAAAGAAAAAAAAAATAAGAAAATAAAAAGAGGGGTGCAAGACGAGGACTTCCCGGGAGGTAACCCATTCTAGTACTACTCTCGCCCAAGCACGCTTAACGACGGAGTTCTGATTGGATCTGATGCATTAGTGATGGTATGATCACACCTGATAGTGCATGAGGTGCCATCGCATATATCCTTTCCAATGGTCATCAAGAGTCGCTTTTAATGTGGGTCACATTCTGTGGTTTGGCTGACTGCGGATGGGTCGTCGAACGCATATCCGAATACATCGAAACGACGTGTAAAAACAATTTTTTGTTCCCGAATAATGGTGCGGATCACTAAAATAGCCGGAAGAGGAACCATATCTCGAAATCTGAGGTAAAGAATTTGCAAATGGTACTCCGTTGCATTGCCACGTTGTGGTTTATACAAGGGGCTTTTCAAATTGGTGTTGACGGACACGTAGTTCTCTGCGTTCTAAGAGTTACGACGCTACGAAGTCGTTGAGTTTACTCTTGCAAAAAGAAAAAAAAATAGAAAAGAAGAAAATAAAAAGAGGGGTTCAACACGAGGACTTCCTGGAAGGTCACCCATCCTAGTACTACTCTCGCCAAAGCAAGCTTAACTACAGAGTTCTGATGGGATCCGGTGCATTAGTGATGGTATGATCACACATGATAGTGCATGAGGTGCCATCGCAAATATGCTTTCCAATGGTCATCAAGAGTCGCTTTTAATGTGGGTCCCATTCTGTGGTTTGGTTGACTGCGGATGGGTCAACAAACGCATATCCTAATACATCGAAACGACGTGTAAAAACAATTTTTTGTTCCCGAATATTGGTGCGGATCACAAAAATAGCCGGAAGAGGAACCCGAACTCGAAATCTGAGTTTAATAATTTGCAAATGGTACTTCGTTGCATTGCCACGTTGTGGTTCGCACACGGGGCTTTTCGAATTGGTGTTGACGGACACGTAGTTCTCTGCGTTCTAAGAGTTACGATGCTACGAAGTCGTTGAGTTTACTCTTGCAAAAAGAAAATAAAAAGAGGGGTGCAACATGAGGACTTCCCGGGAGGTAACCTATTCTAGCACTACTCTTGCCCAAGCACGCTTAACTACAGAGTTCTGATGGGATTCAGTGCATTAGTGATGGTATGATTGCACCCGTTAGTGCATGAGGTGTCATCTTATATATCCTTTATGACGGTCATCAAGAGTCGCTTTTAATGTTGGTTCCATTCTGTGGTTTGGCTTAGTGTGGATGGGTCGAAGAACGCATATCCGAATACATCGAAATGATGAGTAAAAACAATTTTTTGTTCCCGAATTTATGTGCGGATCACAAAAATAGCAGAAAGAGGAACGAGAACACAAAATCTGAGGTCAAGAATTTGCCAATGGTACTATATTGCATTGCCACGCCGTGGTTCTCACACGGGGCTTTTCGAATTGGTGTTGACGGACACGTAGTTCTCTGCGGTCTAAGAGTTAAGACGCTACGAAGTCGCTGCGTTTACTCTTGCAAAAAGAAAAAAAAAATAAGAAAATAAAAAGAGGGGTGCAAGACGAGGACTTCCCGGGAGGTAACCCATTCTAGTACTACTCTCGCCCAAGCACGCTTAACGACGGAGTTCTGATTGGATCTGATGCATTAGTGATGGTATGATCACACCTGATAGTGCATGAGGTGCCATCGCATATATCCTTTCCAATGGTCATCAAGAGTCGCTTTTAATGTGGGTCACATTCTGTGGTTTGGCTGACTGCGGATGGGTCGTCGAACGCATATCCGAATACATCGAAACGACGTGTAAAAACAATTTTTTGTTCCCGAATAATGGTGCGGATCACTAAAATAGCCGGAAGAGGAACCATATCTCGAAATCTGAGGTAAAGAATTTGCAAATGGTACTCCGTTGCATTGCCACGTTGTGGTTTATACAAGGGGCTTTTCAAATTGGTGTTGACGGACACGTAGTTCTCTGCGTTCTAAGAGTTACGACGCTACGAAGTCGTTGAGTTTACTCTTGCAAAAAGAAAAAAAAATAGAAAAGAAGAAAATAAAAAGAGGGGTTCAACACGAGGACTTCCTGGAAGGTCACCCATCCTAGTACTACTCTCGCCAAAGCAAGCTTAACTACAGAGTTCTGATGGGATCCGGTGCATTAGTGATGGTATGATCACACATGATAGTGCATGAGGTGCCATCGCAAATATGCTTTCCAATGGTCATCAAGAGTCGCTTTTAATGTGGGTCCCATTCTGTGGTTTGGTTGACTGCGGATGGGTCAACAAACGCATATCCTAATACATCGAAACGACGTGTAAAAACAATTTTTTGTTCCCGAATATTGGTGCGGATCACAAAAATAGCCGGAAGAGGAACCCGAACTCGAAATCTGAGTTTAATAATTTGCAAATGGTACTTCGTTGCATTGCCACGTTGTGGTTCGCACACGGGGCTTTTCGAATTGGTGTTGACGGACACGTAGTTCTCTGCGTTCTAAGAGTTACGATGCTACGAAGTCGTTGAGTTTACTCTTGCAAAAAGAAAATAAAAAGAGGGGTTCAACACGAGGACTTCCTGGAAGGTCACCCATCCTAGTACTACTCTCGCCAAAGCAAGCTTAACTACAGAGTTCTGATGGGATCCGGTGCATTAGTGATGGTATGATCACACATGATAGATCATGAGGTGCCATCGCAAATATGCTTTCCAATGGTCATCAAGAGTCGCTTTTAATGTGGGTCCCATTCTGTGGTTTGGTTGACTGCGGATGGGTCAACAAACGCATATCCTAATACATCGAAACGACGTGTAAAAACAATTTTTTGTTCCCGAATATTGGTGCGGATCACAAAAATAGCCGGAAGAGGAACCCGAACTCGAAGTCTGAGTTTAATAATTTGCAAATGGTACTTCGTTGCATTGCCACGTTGTGGTTCGCACACGGGGCTTTTCGAATTGGTGTTGACGGACACGTAGTTCTCTGCGTTCTAAGAGTTACGATGCTACGAAGTCGTTGAGTTTACTCTTGCAAAAGGAAAAAAAAAATAGGAAAGAAGAAAATAAAAAGAGGGGTGCAACACGAGGACTTCCTGGAAGGTCACCCAGCCTTGTACTACTCTCGCCAAAGCAAGCTTAACTACAGAGTTCTGATGGGATCCGGTGCATTAGTGATGGTATGATCACACATGATAGTGCATGAGGTGCCATCGCAAATATGCTTTCCAATGGTCATCAAGAGTCGCTTTTAATGTGGGTCCCATTCTGTGGTTTGGTTGACTGCGGATGGGTCAACAAACGCATATCCTAATACATCGAAACGACGTGTAAAAACAATTTTTTGTTCCCGAATATTGGTGCAGATCACAAAAATAGCCGGAAGAGGAACCCGAACTCGAAATCTGAGGTTAATAATTTGCAAATGGTACTTCGTTGCATTGCCACGTTGTGGTTCGCACACGGGGCTTTTCGAATTGGTGTTGACGGACACGTAGTTCTCTGCGTTCTAAGAGTTACGATGCTACGAAGTCGTTGAGTTTACTCTTGCAAAAAGAAAATAAAAAGAGGTGTGCAACACGAGGACTTCCCGGGAGGTAACCTATTCTAGTACTACTCTTGCCCAAGCACGCTTAACTACAGAATTCTGATGGGATTCAGTGCATTAGTGATGGTATGATTGCACCCGTTAGTGCATGAGGTGTCATCTTATATATCCTTTATGAAGGTCATCAAGAGTCGCTTTTAATGTTGGTCCCATTCTGTGGTTTGGCTTAGTGTGGATGGGTCGAAGAACGCATATCCAAATACATCGAAATGACGAGTAAAAACAATTTTTTGTTCCCGAATTTATGTGCGGATCACAAAAATAGCAGAAAGAGGAACGAGAACACAAAATCTGAGGTCAAGAATTTGCCAATGGTACTCTATTGCATTGCCACGCCGTGGTTCTCACACGGGGCTTTTCGAATTGGTGTTGACGGACACGTAGTTCTCTGCGGTCTAAGAGTTAAGACGCTACGAAGTCGCTGCGTTTACTCTTGCAAAAAGAAAAAAAAAATAAGAAAATAAAAAGAGGGGTGCAAGACGAGGACTTCCCGGGAGGTAACCCATTCTAGTACTACTCTCGCCCAAGCACGCTTAACGACGGAGTTCTGATTGGATCTGATGCATTAGTGATGGTATGATCACACCTGATAGTGCATGAGGTGACATCGCATATATCCTTTCCAATGGTCATCAAGAGTCGCTTTTAATGTGGGTCACATTCTGTGGTTTGGCGGACTGCGGATGGGTCGTCGAACGCATATCCGAATACATCGAAACGACGTGTAAAAACAATTTTTTGTTCCCGAATATTGGTGCGGATCACTAAAATAGCCGGAAGAGGAACCATATCTCGAAATCTGAGGTAAAGAATTTGCAAATGGTACTCCGTTGCATTGCCACGTTGTGGTTTATACAAGGGGCTTTTCGAATTGGTGTTGACGGACACGTAGTTCTCTGCGTTCTAAGAGTTACGACGCTACGAAGTCGTTGAGTTTACTCTTGCAAAAAGAAAAAAAAATAGAAAAGAAGAAAATAAAAAGAGGGGTTCAACACGAGGACTTCCTGGAAAGTCACCCATCCTAGTACTACTCTCGCCAAAGCAAGCTTAACTACAGAGTTCTGATGGGATCCAGTGCATTAGTGATGGTATGATCACACATGATAGTGCATGAGGTGCCATCGCAAATATGCTTTCCAATGGTCATCAAGAGTCGCTTTTAATGTGGGTCCCATTCTGTGGTTTGGTTGACTGCGGATGGGTCAACAAACGCATATCCTAATACATCGAAACGACGTGTAAAAACAATTTTTTGTTCCCGAATATTGGTGCGGATCACAAAAATAGCCGGAAGAGGAACCCGAACTCGAAATCTGAGGTTAATAATTTGCAAATGGTACTTCGTTGCATTGCCACGTTGTGGTTCGCACACGGGGCTTTTCGAATTGGTGTTGACGGACACGTAGTTCTCTGCGTTCTAAGAGTTACGATGCTACGAAGTCGTTGAGTTTACTCTTGCAAAAAGAAAATAAAAAGAGGTGTGCAACACGAGGACTTCGCGGGAGGTAACCTATTCTAGTACTACTCTTGCCCAAGCACGCTTAATTACAGAATTCTGATGGGATTCAGTGCATTAATGATGGTATGATTGCACCCGTTAGTGCATGAGGTGTCATCTTATATATCCTTTATGAAGGTCATCAAGAGTCGCTTTTAATGTTGGTCCCATTCTGTGGTTTGGCTTAGTGTGGATGGGTCGAAGAACGCATATCCAAATACATCGAAATGACGAGTAAAAACAATTTTTTGTTCCCGAATTTATGTGCGGATCACAAAAATAGCAGAAAGAGGAACGAGAACACAAAATCTGAGGTCAAGAATTTGCCAATGGTACTCTATTGCATTGCCACGCCGTGGTTCTCACACGGGGCTTTTCGAATTGGTGTTGACGGACACGTAGTTCTCTGCGGTCTAAGAGTTAAGACGCTACGAAGTCGCTGCGTTTACTCTTGCAAAAAGAAAAAAAAAATAAGAAAATAAAAAGAGGGGTGCAAGACGAGGACTTCCCGGGAGGTAACCCATTCTAGTACTACTCTCGCCCAAGCACGCTTAACGACGGAGTTCTGATTGGATCTGATGCATTAGTGATGGTATGATCACACCTGATAGTGCATGAGGTGCCATCGCATATATCCTTTCCAATGGTCATCAAGAGTCGCTTTTAATGTGGGTCACATTCTGTGGTTTGGCGGACTGCGGATGGGTCGTCGAACGCATATCCGAATACATCGAAACGACGTGTAAAAACAAGTTTTTGTTCCCGAATAATGGTGCGGATCACTAAAATAGCCGGAAGAGGAACCATATCTCGAAATCTGAGGTAAAGAATTTGCAAATGGTACTCCGTTGCATTGCCACGTTGTGGTTTATACAAGGGGCTTTTCAAATTGGTGTTGACGGACACGTAGTTCTCTGCGTTCTAAGAGTTACGACGCTACGAAGTCGTTGAGTTTACTCTTGCAAAAAGAAAAAAAAATAGAAAAGAAGAAAATAAAAAGAGGGGTTCAACACGAGGACTTCCTGGAAGGTCACCCATCCTAGTAGTACTCTCGCCAAAGCAAGCTTAACTACAGAGTTCTGATGGGATCCGGTGCATTAGTGATGGTATGATCACACATGATAGATCATGAGGTGCCATCGCAAATATGCTTTCCAATGGTCATCAAGAGTCGCTTTTAATGTGGGTCCCATTCTGTGGTTTGGTTGACTGCGGATGGGTCAACAAACGCATATCCTAATACATCGAAACGACGTGTAAAAACAATTTTTTGTTCCCGAATATTGGTGCGGATCACAAAAATAGCCGGAAGAGGAACCCGAACTCGAAGTCTGAGTTTAATAATTTGCAAATGGTACTTCGTTGCATTGCCACGTTGTGGTTCGCACACGGGGATTTTCGAATTGGTGTTGACGGACACGTAGTTCTCTGCGTTCTAAGAGTTACGATGCTACGAAGTCGTTGAGTTTACTCTTGCAAAAAGAAAAAAAAATAGGAAAGAAGAAAATAAAAAGAGGGGTGCAACACGAGGACTTCCTGGAAGGTCACCCATCCTTGTACTACTCTCGCCAAAGCAAGCTTAACTACAGAGTTCTGATGGGATCCGGTGCATTAGTGATGGTATGATCACACATGATAGTGCATGAGGTGCCATCGCAAATATGCTTTCCAATGGTCATCAAGAGTCGCTTTTAATGTGGGTCCCATTCTGTGGTTTGGTTGACTGCGGATGGGTCAACAAACGCATATCCTAATACATCGAAACGACGTGTAAAAACAATTTTTTGTTCCCGAATATTGGTGCAGATCACAAAAATAGCCGGAAGAGGAACCCGAACTCGAAATCTGAGGTTAATAATTTGCAAATGGTACTTCGTTGCATTGCCACGTTGTGGTTCGCACACGGGGCTTTTCGAATTGGTGTTGACGGACACGTAGTTCTCTGCGTTCTAAGAGTTACGATGCTACGAAGTCGTTGAGTTTACTCTTGCAAAAAGAAAATAAAAAGAGGTGTGCAACACGAGGACTTCCCGGGAGGTAACCTATTCTAGTACTACTCTTGCCCAAGCACGCTTAACTACAGAATTCTGATGGGATTCAGTGCATTAGTGATGGTATGATTGCACCCGTTAGTGCATGAGGTGTCATCTTATATATCCTTTATGAAGGTCATCAAGAGTCGCTTTTAATGTTGGTCCCATTCTGTGGTTTGGCTTAGTGTGGATGGGTCGAAGAACGCATATCCAAATACATCGAAATGACGAGTAAAAACAATTTTTTGTTCCCGAATTTATGTGCGGATCACAAAAATAGCAGAAAGAGGAACGAGAACACAAAATCTGAGGTCAAGAATTTGCCAATGGTACTCTATTGCATTGCCACGCCGTGGTTCTCACACGGGGCTTTTCGAATTGGTGTTGACGGACACGTAGTTCTCTGCGGTCTAAGAGTTAAGACGCTACGAAGTCGCTGCGTTTACTCTTGCAAAAAGAAAAAAAAAATAAGAAAATAAAAAGAGGGGTGCAAGACGAGGACTTCCCGGGAGGTAACCCATTCTAGTACTACTCTCGCCCAAGCACGCTTAACGACGGAGTTCTGATTGGATCTGATGCATTAGTGATGGTATGATCACACCTGATAGTGCATGAGGTGACATCGCATATATCCTTTCCAATGGTCATCAAGAGTCGCTTTTAATGTGGGTCACATTCTGTGGTTTGGCGGACTGCGGATGGGTCGTCGAACGCATATCCGAATACATCGAAACGACGTGTAAAAACAATTTTTTGTTCCCGAATATTGGTGCGGATCACTAAAATAGCCGGAAGAGGAACCATATCTCGAAATCTGAGGTAAAGAATTTGCAAATGGTACTCCGTTGCATTGCCACGTTGTGGTTTATACAAGGGGCTTTTCGAATTGGTGTTGACGGACACGTAGTTCTCTGCGTTCTAAGAGTTACGACGCTACGAAGTCGTTGAGTTTACTCTTGCAAAAAGAAAAAAAAATAGAAAAGAAGAAAATAAAAAGAGGGGTTCAACACGAGGACTTCCTGGAAGGTCACCCATCCTAGTACTACTCTCGCCAAAGCAAGCTTAACTACAGAGTTCTGATGGGATCCGGTGCATTAGTGATGGTATGATCACACATGATAGTGCATGAGGTGCCATCGCAAATATGCTTTCCAATGGTCATCAAGAGTCGCTTTTAATGTGGGTCCCATTCTGTGGTTTGGTTGACTGCGGATGGGTCAACAAACGCTTATCCTAATACATCGAAACGACGTGTAAAAACAATTTTTTGTTCCCGAATATTGGTGCGGATCACAAAAATAGCCGGAAGAGGAACCCGAACTCGAAATCTGAGTTTAATAATTTGCAAATGGTACTTCGTTGCATTGCCACGTTGTGGTTCGCACACGGGGCTTTTCGAATTGGTGTTGACGGACACGTAGTTCTCTGCGTTCTAAGAGTTACGACGCTACGAAGTCGTTGAGTTTACTCTTGCAAAAAGAAAAAAAATAGAACAGAAGAAAATAAAAAGAGGGGTGCAACACGAGGACTTCCTGGAAGGTCACCCATCCTAGTACTACTCTCGCCAAAGCAAGCTTAACTACAGAGTTCTGATGGGATCCGGTGCATTAGTGATGGTATGATATCACATGATAGTGCATGAGGTGCCATCGCAAATATGCTTTCCAATGGTCATCAAGAGTCGCTTTTAATGTGGGTCCCATTTTGTGGTTTGGCTAACTGCGGATGGGTCAACAAACGCATATCCTAATACATCGAAACGACGTGTAAAAACAATTTTTTGTTCCCGAATATTGGTGCGGATCACAAAAATAGCCGGAAGAGGAACCCGAACTCGAAATCTGAGGTTAATAATTTGCAAATGGTACTTCGTTGCATTGCCACGTTGTGGTTCGCACACGGGGCTTTTCGAATTGGTGTTGACGGACACGTAGTTCTCTGCGTTCTAAGAGTTATGATGCTACGAAGTCGTTGAGTTTACTCTTGCCAAAAGAAAATAAAAAGAGGGGTGCAACATGAGGACTTCCCGGGAGGTAACCTATTCTAGCACTACTCTTGCCCAAGCACGCTTAACTACAGAGTTCTGATGGGATTCAGTGCATTAGTGATGGTATGATTGCACCCGTTAGTGCATGAGGTGTCATCTTATATATCCTTTATGACGGTCATCAAGAGTCGCTTTTAATGTTGGTCCCATTCTGTGGTTTGGCTTAGTGTGGATGGGTCGAAGAACGCATATCCGAATACATCAAAATGACGAGTAAAAACAATTTTTTGTTCCCGAATTTATGTGCGGATCACAAAAATAGCAGAAAGAGGAACGAGAACACAAAATCTGAGGTCAAGAATTTGCCAATGGTACTATATTGCATTGCCACGCTGTGGTTCTCACACGGGGCTTTTCGAATTGGTGTTGACGGACACGTAGTTCTCTGCGGTCTAAGAGTTAAGACGCTACGAAGTCGCTGCGTTTACTCTTGCAAAAAGAAAAAAAAAATAAGAAAATAAAAAGAGGGGTGCAAGACGAGGACTTCCCGGGAGGTAACCCATTCTAGTACTACTCTCGCCCAAGCACGCTTAACGACGGAGTTCTGATTGGATCTGATGCATTAGTGATGGTATGATCACACCTGATAGTGCATGAGGTGCCATCGCATATATCCTTTCCAATGGTCATCAAGAGTCGCTTTTAATGTGGGTCACATTCTGTGGTTTGGCTGACTGCGGATGGGTCGTCGAACGCATATCCGAATACATCGAAACGACGTGTAAAAACAATTTTTTGTTCCCGAATAATGGTGCGGATCACTAAAATAGCCGGAAGAGGAACCATATCTCGAAATCTGAGGTAAAGAATTTGCAAATGGTACTCCGTTGCATTGCCACGTTGTGGTTTATACAAGGGGCTTTTCGAATTGGTGTTGACGGACACGTAGTTCTCTGCGTTCTAAGAGTTACGACGCTACGAAGTCGTTGAGTTTACTCTTGCAAAAAGAAAAAAAAATAGAAAAGAAGAAAATAAAAAGAGGGGTTCAACACGAGGACTTCCTGGAAGGTCATCCATCCTAGTACTACTCTCGCCAAAGCAAGCTTAACTACAGAGTTCTGATGGGATCCGGTGCATTAGTGATGGTATGATCACACATGATAGTGCATGAGGTGCCATCGCAAATATGCTTTCCAATGGTCATCAAGAGTCGCTTTTAATGTGGGTCCCATTCTGTGGTTTGGTTGACTGCGGATGGGTCAACAAACGCATATCCTAATACATCGAAACGACGTGTAAAAACAATTTTTTGTTCCCGAATATTGGTGCGGATCACAAAAATAGCCGGAAGAGGAACCCGAACTCGAAATCTGAGGTTAAGAATTTGCAAATGGTACTTTGTTGCATTGCCACGTTGTGGTTCGCACACGGGGCTTTTCGAATTGGTGTTGACGGACACGTAGTTCTCTGCGTTCTAAGAGTTACGATGCTACGAAGTCGTTGAGTTTACTCTTGCAAAAAGAAAATAAAAAGAGGGGTGCAACATGAGGACTTCCCGGGAGGTAACCTATTCTAGCACTACTCTTGCCCAAGCACGCTTAACTACAGAGTTCTGATGGGATTCAGTGCATTAGTGATGGTATGATTGCACCCGTTAGTGCATGAGGTGTCATCTTATATATCCTTTATGACGGTCATCAAGAGTCGCTTTTAATGTTGGTCCCATTCTGTGGTTTGGCTTAGTGTGGATGGGTCGAAGAACGCATATCCGAATACATCGAAATGACGAGTAAAAACAATTTTTTGTTCCCGAATTTATGTGCGGATCACAAAAATAGCAGAAAGAGGAACGAGAACACAAAATCTGAAGTCAAGAATTTTCCAATGGTACTCTATTGCATTGCCACGCCGTGGTTCTCACACGGGGCTTTTCGAATTGGTGTTGACGGACACGTAGTTGTCTGCGGTCTAAGAGTTAAGACGCTACGAAGTTGCTGCGTTTACTCTTGCAAAAAGAAAAAAAAAATAAGAAAATAAAAAGAGGGGTGCAAGACGAGGACTTCCCGGGAGGTAACCCATTCCAGTACTACTCTCGCCCAAGCACGCTTAACGACGGAGTTCTGATTGGATCTGATGCATTAGTGATGGTATGATCACACCTGATAGTGCATGAGGTGCCATCGCATATATTCTTTGCAATGGTCATCAAGAGTCGCTTTTAATGTGGGTCACATTATGTGGTTTGGCTGACTGCGGATGGGTCGTCGAACGCATATCCGAATACATCGAAACGACGTATAAAAACAATTTTTTGTCCCGAATATTGGTGCGGATCACTAAAATAGCCGGAAGAGGAACCATATCTCGAAATCTGAGGTAAATAATTTGCAAATGGTACTCCGTTGCATTGCCACGTTGTGGTTTATACAAGGGTCTCTTCGAATTGGTGTTGACGGACACGTAGTTCTCTGCGTTCTAAGAGTTACGACGCTACGAAGTCGTTGAGTTTACTCTTGGAAAAAGAAAAAAAATAGAAAAGAAGAAAATAAAAAGACGGGTGCAACACGAGGACTTCCTGGAAGGTCACCCATCCTAGTACTACTCTCGCCAAAGCAAGCTTAACTATAGAGTTCTGATGGGATCCGGTGCATTAGTGATGGTATGATCACACATGATAGTGCATGAGGTGCCATCGCATATATCCTTTCCAATGGTCATCAAGAGTCGCTTTTAATGTGGGTCCCATTCTGTGGTTTGGCTGACTGCGGATGGGTCAACAAACGCATATCCTAATACATCGAAACGACGTGTAAAAACAATTTTTTGTTCCCGAATATTGGTGCAGATCATAAAAATAGCCGGAAGAGGAACCCGAACTCGAAATCCGAGGTTAAGAATTTGCAAATGGTACTTTGTTGCATTGCCACGTTGTGGTTCGCACACGGGGCTTTTCGAATTGGTGTTGACGGACACGAATTTCTCTGCGTTCTAAGAGTTACGACGCTACGAAGTCGTTGAGTTTACTCTTGCAAAAAGAAAATAAAAAGAGGGGTGCAACACGAGGACTTCTCGGGAGGTAACCTATTCTAGTACTACTCTTGCCCAAGCACGCTTAACTACAGAGTTCTGATGGGATTCAGTGCATTAGTGATGGTATGATTGCACCCGTTAGTGCATGAGGTGTCATCTTATATATCCTTTATGACGGTCATTAAGAGTCGCTTTTAATGTTGGTCCCATTCTATGGTTTGGCTTAGTGTGGATGGGTCGAAGAACGCATATCCGAATACATCGAAATGACGAGTAAAAACAATTTTTTGTTCACGAATTTATATGCGGATCACAAAAATAGCAGAAAGAGGAACGAGAACACAAAATCTGAGGTCAAGAATTTGCCAATGGTACTCTATTGCATTGCCACGCCGTGGTTCTCACACGGGGCTTTTCGAATTGGTGTTGACGGACACGTAGTTCTCTGCGGTCTAAGAGTTAAGACGCTACGAAGTTGCTGCGTTTACTCTTGCAAAAAGAAAAAAAAAATAAGAAAATAAAAAGAGGGGTGCAAGACGAGGACTTCCCGGGAGGTAACCCATTCCAGTACTACTCTCGCCCAAGCACGCTTAACGACGGAGTTCTGATTGGATCTGATGCATTAGTGATGATATGATCACACCTGATAGTGCATGAGGTGCCATCGCATATATCCTTTCCAATGGTCATCAAGAGTCGCTTTTAATGTGGGTCACATTCTGTGGTTTGGCTGACTGCGGATGGGTCGTCGAACGCATATCCGAATACATCGAAACGACGTGTAAAAACAATTTTTTGTTCCCGAATACTGGTGCGGATCACTAAAATAGCCGGAAGAGGAACCATATCTCGAAATCTGAGGTAAAGAATTTGCAAATGGTACTCCGTTGCATTGCCACGTTGTGGTTTATACAAGGGGCTTTTCGAATTGGTGTTGACGGACACGTAGTTCTCTGCGTTCTAAGAGTTACGACGCTACGAAGTCATTGAGTTTACTCTTGGAAAAAGAAAAAAAATAGAAAAGAAGAAAATAAAAAGACGGGTGCAACACGAGGACTTCCTGGAAGGTCACCCATCCTAGTACTACTCTCGCCAAAGCAAGCTTAACAATAGAGTTCTGATGGGATCCGGTGCATTAGTGATGGTATGATCACACATGATAGTGCATGAGGTGCCATCGCATATATGCTTTCCAATGGTCATCAAGAGTCGCTTTTAATGTGGGTCCCATTCTGTGGTTTGGCTGACTGCGGATGGGTCAACAAACACATATCCTAATACATCGAAACGACGTGTAAAAACAATTTTTTGTTCCCGAATATTGGTGCAGATCATATAAATAGCCGGAAGAGGAACCCGAACTCGAAATCTGAGGTTAAGAATTTGCAAATGGTACTTTGTTGCATTGCCACGTTGTGGTTCGCACACGGGGCTTTTCGAATTGGTGTTGACGGACACGAATTTCTCTGCGTTCTAAGAGTTACGACGCTACGAAGTCGTTGAGTTTACTCTTGCAAAAAGAAAATAAAAAGAGGGGTGCAACACGAGGACTTCCCGGGAGGTAACCTATTCTAGTACTACTCTTGCCCAAGCACGCTTTACTACAGAGTTCTGATGGGATTCAGTGCATTAGTGATGGTATGATTGCACCCGTTAGTGCATGAGGTGTCATCTTATATATCCTTTATGACGGTCATTAAGAGTCGCTTTTAATGTTGGTCCCATTCTATGGTTTGGCTTAGTGTGGATGGGTCGAAGAACGCATATCCGAATACATCGAAATGACGAGTAAAAACAATTTTTTGTTCCCGAATTTATATGCGGATCACAAAAATAGCAGAAAGAGGAACGAGAACACAAAATCTGAGGTCAAGAATTTGCCAATGGTACTCTATTGCATTGCCACGCCGTGGTTCTCACACGGGGCTTTTCAAATTGGTGTTGACGGACACGTAGTTCTCTGCGGTCTAAGAGTTAAGACTCTATGAAATTGCTGCGTTTACTCTTGCAAAAAGAAAAAAAAAATAAGAAAATAAAAAGAGGGGTGCAACACGAGGACTTCCCGGGAGGTAACCCATTCTAGTACTACTCTCGCCCAAGCACGCTTAACGACGGAGTTCTGATTGGATCTGATGCATTAGTGATGGTATGATCACACCTGATAGTGCATGAGGTGCCATCGCATATATCCTTTCCAATGGTCATCAAGAGTCGCTTTTAATGTGGGTCACATTCTGTGGTTTGGCTAACTGCGGATGGGTCGTCGAACGCATATCCGAATACATCGAAACGACGTGTAAAAACAATTTTTTTCATCCCGAATATTGGTGCGGATCACTAAAATAGCCGGAAGAGGAACCATATCTCGAAATCTGAGGTAAAGAATTTGCAAATGGTACTCCGTTGCATTGCCACGTTGTGGTTTATACAAGGGGCTTTTCGAATTGGTGTTGACGGACACGTAGTTCTCTGCGTTCTAAGAGTTACGACGCTACGAAGTCGTTGAGTTTACTCTTGCAAAAAGAAAAAAAATAGAAAAGAAGAAAATAAAAAGAGGGGTGCAACACGAGGACTTCCTGGAAGGTCACCCATCCTAGTACTACTCTCGCCAAAGCAAGCTTAACTATAGAGTTCTGATGGGATCCGGTGCATTAGTGATGGTATGATCACACATGATAGTGCATGAGGTGTCATCGCATATATGCTTTCCAATGGTCATCAAGAGTCGCTTTTAATGTGGGTCCCATTCTGTGGTTTGGCTGACAATGGATGGGTCAACAAACGCATATCCTAATACATCGAAACGACGTGTAAAAACAATTTTTTGTTCCCGAATATTGGTGCGGATCACAAAAATAGCCGGAAGAGGAACCCGAACTCGAAATCTGAGGTTAAGAATTTGCAAATGGTACTTTGTTGCATTGCCACGTTGTGGTTCGCACACGGGGCTTTTCGAATTGGTGTAGACGAACACGAATTTCTCTGCGTTCTAAGAGTTACGACGCTACGAAGTCGTTGAGTTTACTCTTGCAAAAAGAAAATAAAAAGAGGGGTGCAACACGAGGACTTCCCGGGAGGTAACATATTCTAGTACTACTCCTGCCCAAGCACGCTTAACTACAGAGTTCTGATGGGATTCAGTGCATTAGTGATGGTATGATTGCACCCGTTAGTGCATGAGGTGTCATCTTATATATCCTTTATGACGGTCATTAAGAGTCGCTTTTAATGTTGGTCCCATTCTATGGTTTGGCTTAGTGTGGATGGGTCGAAGAACGCATATCCGAATACATCGAAATGACGAGTAAAAACAATTTTTTGTTCCCGAATTTATGTGCGGATTACAAAAATAGCAGAAAGAGGAACGAGATCACAAAATCTGAGGTCAAGAATTTGCCAATGGTACTCTATTGCATTGCCACGCCGTGGTTCTCACACGGGGCTTTTCGAATTGGTTTTGACGGACACGTAGTTCTCTGCGGTCTAAGAGTTAAGACGCTACGAAGTCGCTGCGTTTACTCTTGCAAAAAGAAAAAAAAAATAAGAAAATAAAAAGAGGGGTGCAACACGAGGACTTCCCGGGAGGTAACCCATTCTAGTACTACTCTCGCCCAAGCACGCTTAACGACGGAGTTCTGATTGGATCTGATGCATTAGTGATGGTATGATCACACCTGATAGTGCATGAGGTGCCATCGCATATATCCTTTCCAATGGTCATCAAGAGTCGCTTTTAATGTGGGTCACATTATGTGGTTTGGCTGACTGCGGATGGGTCGTCGAACGCATATCCGAATACATCGAAACGACGTATAAAAACAATTTTTTGTTCCCGAATATTGGTGCGGATCACAAAAATAACCGGAAGAGGAACCTGATCTCGAAATCTGAGGTAAAGAATTTGCAAATGGTACTCCGTTGCTTTTTGAATTGGTGTTGACGGACACGTAGTTCTCTGCGTTCTAAGAGTTACGACGCTACGAAGTCGTTGAGTTTACACTTGCAAAAAGAAAAAAAATAGAAAAGAAGAAAATAAAAAGAGGGGTGCAACACGAGGACTTCCTGGAAGGTCACCCATCCTAGTACTACTCTCGCCAAAGCAAGATTAACTACAGAGTTCTGATGGGTTCCGGTGCATTAGTGATGGTATGATCACACATGATAGTGCATGAGGTGCCATCGCATATATGCTTTCCAATGGTCATCAAGAGTCGCTTTTAATGTGGGTCCCATTCTGTGGTTTGGCTGACAATGGATGGGTCAACAAACGCATATCCGAATACATCGAAACGACGTGTAAAAACAATTTTTTGTTCCCGAATATTGGTGCGGATCACAAAAATAGCCGGAAGAGGCACCAGAACTCGAAATCTAAGGTCAAGAATTTGCAAATGGTACTTCGTTGCATTGCCACATTGTGGTTCGCACACGGGGCTTTTCGAATTGGTGTTGACGGACATGAAGTTCTCTGCGTTCTAAGAATTACGACGCTACGAAGTCGTTGAGTTTACTCTTGCAAAAAGAAAATAAAAATAGGGGTGCAACACGAGGACTTCCCGGGAGGTAACCTATTCTAGTACTACTCTTGCCCAAGCACGCTTAACTACAGAGTTCTGATGGGATTCAGTGCATTAGTGATGGTATGATTGCACCCGTTAGTGCATGAGGTGTCATCTTATATATCCTTTATGACGGTCATCAAGAGTCGTTTTTAATGTTTGTCCCATTCTATGGTTTGGCTTAGTGTGGATGGGTTGAAGAACGCATATCCGAATACATCGAAATGACGAGTAAAAACAATTTTTTTGTTCCCGAATTTATGTGCGGATCACAAAAATAGCAGAAAGAGGAACGAGAACACAAAATCTGAGGTCAAGAATTTGCCAATGGTACTCTATTGCATTGCCACGCCATGGTTCTCACACGGGGCTTTTCGAATTGGTATTGACGGACACATAGTTCTCTGCAGTCTAAGAGTTAAGACGCTACGAAGTCGCTGCGTTTACTCTTGCAAAAAGAAAAAAAAAATAAGAAAATAAAAAGAGGGGTGCAACACGAGGACTTCCCGGGAGGTAACTCATTCTAGTACTACTCTCGCCCAAGCACGCTTAACGACGGAGTTCTGATTGGATCTGATGCATTAGTGATGGTATTATCACACCTGATAGTGCATGAGGTGCCATCGCATATATCCTTTCCAATGGTCATCAAGAGTCGCTATTAATGTGGGTCACATTATGTGGTTTGGCTGACTGCGGATGGGTCGTCGAACGCATATCCGAATACATCGAAACGACGTATAAAAACAATTTTTTGTCCCGAATATTGGTGCGGATCACTAAAATAGCCGGAAGAGGAACCATATCTCGAAATCTGAGGTAAAGAATTTGCAAATGGTACTCCGTTGCATTGCCACGTTGTGGTTTATACAAGGGGCTTTTCGAATTGGTGTTGACGGACACGTAGTTCTCTGCGTTCTAAGAGTTACGACGCTACGAAGTGGTTGAGTTTACTCTTGCAAAAAGAAAAAAAATAGAAAAGAAGAAAATAAAAAGAGGGGTGCAACACGAGGACTTCCTGGAAGGTCACCCGTCCTAGTACTACTCTCGCCAAAGCAAGCTTAACTATAGAGTTCTGATGGGATCCGGTGCATTAGTGATGGTATGATCACACATGATAGTGCATGAGGTGCCATCGCATATATGCTTTCCAATGGTCATCAAGAGTCGCTTTTAATGTGGGTCCCATTCTGTGGTTTGGCTGACTGCGGATGGGTCAACAAACGCATATCCTAATACATCGAAACGACGTGTAAAAACAATTTTTTGTTCCCGAAGATTGGTGCAGATCATAAAAATAGCCGGAAGAGGAACCCGAACTCGAAATCTGAGGTTAAGAATTTACAAATGGTACTTAGTTGCATTGCCACGTTGTGGTTCGCACACGGGGCTTTTCGAATTGGTGTTGACGGACACGAATTTCTCTGCGTTCTAAGAGTTACGACGCTACGAAGTCGTTGAGTTTACTCTTGCAAAAAGAAAATAAAAAGAGGGGTGCAACACGAGGACTTCCCGGGAGGTAACCTATTCTAGTACTACTCTTGCCCAAGCACGCTTAACTACAGAGTTCTGATGGGATTCAGTGCATTAGTGATGGTATGATTGCACCCGTTAGTTCATGAGGTGTCATCTTATATATCCTTTATGACGGTCATTAAGAGTCGCTTTTAATGTTGGTCCCATTCTATGGTTTGGCTTAGTGTGGATGGGTCGAAGAACGCATATCCGAATACATCGAAATGACGAGTAAAAACAATTTTTTGTTCCCGAATTTATGTGCGGATCACAAAAATAGCAGAAAGAGGAACGACAACACAAAATCTGAGGTCAAGAATTTGCCAATGGTACTCTATTGCATTGCCACGCCGTGGTTCTCACACGGGGCTTTTCGAATTGGTGTTGACGGACACGTAGTTCTCTGCGTTCTAAGAGTTACGATGCTACGAAGTCGTTGAGTTTACTCTTGCAAAAAGAAAATAAAAAGAGGGGTGCAAGACGAGGACTTCCCGGGAGGTAACCCATTCTAGTACTACTCTTGCCCAAGCACGCTTAACTACAGAATTCTGATGGGATTCAGCGCATTAGTGATGGTATGATTGCACCCGTTAGTGCATGAGGTGTCATCTCATATATCCTTTATGACGGTCATCAAGAGTCGCTTTTAATGTTGGTCCCATTCTGTGGTTTGGCTTAGTGTGGATGGGTCGAAGAACGCATATCCAAATACATCGAAATGACGAGTAAAAACAATTTTTTGTTCCCAAATTTAAGTGCAGATCACAAAAATAGCAGAAAGAGGAACGAGAACACAAAATCTGAGGTCAAGAATTTGCCAATGGTACTCTATTGCATTGCCACGCCGTGGTTCTCACACGGGGTTTTTCAAATTGGTGTTGACGGACACGTAGTTCTCTGCGGTCTAAGAGTTAAGACGCTACGAAGTCGCTGCGTTTACTCTTGCAAAAAGAAAAAAAAAATAAGAAAATAAAAAGAGGGGTGCAAGACGAGGACTTCCTGGGAGGTAACCCATTCTAGTACTACTCTCGCCCAAGCACGCTTAACGACGGAGTTCTGATTGGATTTGATGCATTAGTGATGGTATGATCACACCTGATAGTGCATGAGGTGCCATCACATATATCCTTTCCAATGGTCATCAAGAGTCGCTTTTAATGTGGGTACAAATTCTGTGGTTTGGCTGACTGCGGATGGGTCGTCGAACGCATATCCGAATACATCGAAACGACGTGTAAAAACAATTTTTTGTTCCCGAATATTGGTGCGGATCACTAAAATAGCCGGAAGAGGAACCATATCTCGAAATCTGAGGTAAAGAATTTGCAAATGGTACTCCGTTGCATTGCCACGTTGTGGTTTATACAAGGGGCTTTTCGAATTGGTTTTGACGGACACGTAGTTCTCTGCGTTCTAAGAGTTACGACGCTACGAAGTCGTTGAGTTTACTCTTGCAAAAAGAAAAAAAATAGAAAAGAAGAAAATAAAAAGAGGAGTGAAACACGAGGACTTCCTGGAAGGTCACCCATCCTAGTACTACTCTCGCCAAAGCAAGCTTAACTACAGAGTTCTGATGGGATCCGGTGCATTAGTGATGGTATGATCACACCTGATAGTGCATGAGGTGCCATCGCATATATCCTTTCCAATGGTCATCAAGAGTCGCTGTTAATGTGGGTCACATTCTGTGGTTTGGCTGACTACGGATGGGTCGTCGAACGCATATCCGAATACATCGAAACGACGTGTAAAAACAATTTTTTGTTCCCGAATAATGGTGCGGATCACTAAAATAGCCGGAAGAGGAACCATATCTCGAAATCTGAGGTAAAGAATTTGCAAATGGTACTCCGTTGCATTGCCACGTTGTGGTTTATACAAGGGGCTTTTCGAATTGGTGTTGACGGACACGTAGTTCTCTGCGTTCTAAGAGTTACGATGCTACGAAGTCGTTGAGTTTACTCTTGCAAAAAAAAAATAAAAAGAGGGGTGCAACACGAGGACTTCCCGGGAGGTAACCTATTCTAGTACTACTCTTGCCCAAGCACGCTTAACTACAGAATTCTGATGGGATTCAGCGCATTAGTGATGGTATGATTGCACCCGTTAGTGCTTGAGGTGTCATCTCATATATCCTTTATGACGGTCAACAAGAGTCGCTTTTAATGTTGGTCCCATTCTGTGGTTTGGCTTAGTGTGGATGGGTCGAAGAACGCATATCCAAATACATCGAAATGACGAGTAAAAACAATTTTTTGTTCCCGAATTTAAGTGCCGATCACAAAAATAGCAGAAAGAGGAACGAGAACACAAAATCTGAGGTCAAGAATTTGCCAATGGTACTCTATTGCATTGCCACGCCGTGGTTCTCACACGGGGCTTTTCGAATTGGTGTTGACGGACACGTAGATCTCTGCGGTCTAAGAGTTAAGACGCTACGAAGTCGCTGCGTTTACTCTTGCAAAAAGAAAAAAAAAATAAGAAAATAAAAAGAGGGGTGAAAGACGAGGACTTCCTGGGAGGTAACCCATTCTAGTACTACTCTCGCCCAAGCACGCTTAACGACGGAGTTCTGATTGGATTTGATGCATTAGTGATGGTATGATCACACCTGATAGTGCATGAGGTGCCATCGCATATATCCTTTCCAATGGTCATCAAGAGTCGCTTTTAATGTGGGTCACATTCTGTGGTTTGGCTGACTGCGGATGGGTCGTCGAACGCATATCCGAATACATCGAAACGACGTGTAAAAACAATTTTTTGTTCCCGAATATTGGTTCGGATCACTAAAATAGCCGGAAGAGGAACCATATCTCGAAATCTGAGGTAAAGAATTTGCAAATGGTACTCCGTTGCATTGCCACGTTGTGGTTTATACAAGGGGCTTTTCGAATTGGTTTTGACGGACACGTAGTTCTCTGCGTTCTAAGAGTTACGACGCTACGAAGTCGTTGAGTTTACTCTTGCAAAAAGAAAAAAAATAGAAAAGAAGAAAATAAAAAGAGGGGTGAAACACGAGGACTTCCTGGAAGGTCACCCATCCTAGTACTACTCTCGCCAAAGCAAGCTTAACTACAGAGTTCTGATGGGATCCGGTGCATTAGTGATGGTATGATCACACCTGATAGTGCATGAGGTGCCATCGCATATATCCTTTCCAATGGTCATCAAGAGTCGCTTTTAATGTGGGTCACATTCTGTGGTTTGGCTGACTGCGGATGGGTCAACAAACGCATATCCTAATACATCGAAACGACGTGTAAAAACAATTTTTTGTTCCCGAATATTGGTGAGGATCAAAAAAATAGTCGGAAGAGGAACCCGATCTCGAAATCTGAGGTAAAGAATTTGCAAATGGTACTCCGTTGCATTGCCACGTTGTGGTTTACACAAGGGGCTTTTCGAATTGGTGTTGACGGACACGTAGTTCTCTGCGTTCTAAGAGTTACGATGCTACGAAGTCGTTGAGTTTACTCTTGCAAAAAGAAAATAAAAAGAGGGGTGCAACACGAGGACTTCCCGGGAGGTAACCTATTCTAGTACTACTCTTGCCCAAGCACGCTTAACTACAGAATTCTGATGGGATTCAGCGCATTAGTGATGGTATGATTGCACCCGTTAGTGCATGAGGTGTCATCTCATATATCCTTTATGACGGTCATCAAGAGTCGCTTTTAATGTTGGTCCCATTCTGTGGTTTGGCTTAGTGTGGATGGGTCGAAGAACGCATATCCGAATACATCGAAATGACGAGTAAAAACAATTTTTTGTTCCCGAATTTAAGTGCAGATCACAAAAATAGCAGAAAGAGGAACGAGAACACAAAATCTGAGGTCAAGAATTTGCCAATGGTACTCTATTGCATTGCCACGCCGTGGTTCTCACACGGGGCTTTTCGAATTGGTGTTGACGGACACGTAGTTCTCTGCGGTCTAAGAGTTAAGACGCTACGAAGTCGCTGCGTTTACTTTTGCAAAAAGAAAAAAAAAATAAGAAAATAAAAAGAGGGGTGCAACACGAGGACTTCCCGGGAGGTAACCCATTCTAGTACTACTCTCGCCCAAGCACGCTTAACGACGGAGTTTTGATTGGATCTGATGCATTAGTGATGGTATGATCACACCTGATAGTGCATGAGGTGCCATCGCATATATCCTTTCCAATGGTCATCAAGAGTCGCTTTTAATGTGGGTCACATTCTGTGGTTTGGCTGACTGCGGATGGGTCGTCGAACGCATATCCGAATACATCAAAACGACGTGTAAAAACAATTTTTTGTTCCCGAATAATGGTGCGGATCACTAAAATAGCCGGAAGAGGAACCATATCTCGAAATCTGAGGTAAAGAATTTGCAAATGGTACTCCGTTGCATTGCCACGTTGTGGTTTATACAAGGGGCTTTTCGAATTGGTGTTGACGGACACGTAGTTCTCTGCGTTCTAAGAGTTACGACGCTACGAAGTCGTTGAGTTTACTCTTGCAAAAAGAAAAAAAATAAGAAAAGAAGAAAATAAAAAGAGGGATTCAACACGAGGACTTCCTGGAAGGTCACCCATCCTAGTACTACTCTCGCCAAAGCAAGCTTAACTACAGAGTTCTGATGGGATCCGGTGCATTAGAGATGGTATGATCACACATGATAGTGCATGAGGTGCCATCGCAAATATGCTTTCCAATGGTCATCAAGAGTCGCTTTTAATGTGGGTCCCATTCTGTGGTTTGGTTGACTGCGGATGGGTCAACAAACGCATATCCTAATACATCGAAACGACGAGTAAAAACAATTTTTTGTTCCCGAATATTGGTGCGGATCACAAAAATAGCCGGAAGAGGAACCCGAACTCGAAATCTGAGGTTAATAATTTGCAAATGGTACTTCGTTGCATTGCCACGTTGTGGTTCGCACACGGGGCTTTTCGAATTGGTGTTGACGGACACGTAGTTCTCTGCGTTCTAAGAGTTACGATGCTATGAAGTCGTTGAGTTTACTCTTGCAAAAAGAAAATAAAAAGAGGGGTGCAACACGAGGACTTCCCGGGAGGTAACCTATTCTAGTACTACTCTTGCCCAAGCACGCTTAACTACAGAATTCTGATGGGATTCAGCGCATTAGTGATGGTATGATTGCACCCGTTAGTGCATGAGGTGTCATCTCATATATCCTTTATGACGGTCATCAAGAGTCGCTTTTAATGTTGGTCCCATTCTGTGGTTTGGCTTAGTGTGGATGGGTCGAAGAACGCATATCCGAATACATCGAAATGACGAGTAAAAACAATTTTTTGTTCCCGAATTTAAGTGCAGATCACAAAAATAGCAGAAAGAGGAACGAGAACACAAAATCTGAGGTCAAGAATTTGCCAATGGTACTCTATTGCATTGCCACGCCGTGGTTCTCACACGGGGCTTTTCGAATTGGTGTTGACGGACACGTAGTTCTCTGCGGTCTAAGAGTTAAGACGCTACGAAGTCGCTGCGTTTACTTTTGCAAAAAGAAAAAAAAAATAAGAAAATAAAAAGAGGGGTGCAACACGAGGACTTCCCGGGAGGTAACCCATTCTAGTACTACTCTCGCCCAAGCACGCTTAACGACGGAGTTTTGATTGGATCTGATGCATTAGTGATGGTATGATCACACCTGATAGTGCATGAGGTGCCATCGCATATATCCTTTCCAATGGTCATCAAGAGTCGCTTTTAATGTGGGTCACATTCTGTGGTTTGGCTGACTGCGGATGGGTCGTCGAACGCATATCCGAATACATCGAAACGACGTGTAAAAACAATTTTTTGTTCCCGAATAATGGTGCGGATCACTAAAATAGCCGGAAGAGGAACCATATCTCGAAATCTGAGGTAAAGAATTTGCAAATGGTACTCCGTTGCATTGCCACGTTGTGGTTTATACAAGGGGCTTTTCGAATTGGTGTTGACGGACACGTAGTTCTCTGCGTTCTAAGAGTTACGACGCTACGAAGTCGTTGAGTTTACTCTTGCAAAAAGAAAAAAAATAAGAAAAGAAGAAAATAAAAAGAGGGGTTCAACACGAGGACTTCCTGGAAGGTCACCCATCCTAGTACTACTCTCGCCAAAGCAAGCTTAACTACAGAGTTCTGATGGGATCCGGTGCATTAGTGATGGTATGATCACACATGATAGTGCATGAGGTGCCATCGCAAATATGCTTTCCAATGGTCATCAAGAGTCGCTTTTAATGTGGGTCCCATTCTGTGGTTTGGTTGACTGCGGATGGGTCAACAAACGCATATCCTAATACATCGAAACGACGTGTAAAAACAATTTTTTGTTCCCGAATATTGGTGCGGATCACAAAAATAGCCGGAAGAGGAACCCGAACTCGAAATCTGAGGTTAATAATTTGCAAATGGTACTTCGTTGCATTGCCACGTTGTGGTTCGCACACGGGGCTTTTCGAATTGGTGTTGACGGACACGTAGTTCTCTGCGTTCTAAGAGTTACGATGCTATGAAGTCGTTGAGTTTACTCTTGCAAAAAGAAAATAAAAAGAGGGGTGCAACATGAGGACTTCCCGGGAGGTAACCTATTCTAGCACTACTCTTGCCCAAGCACGCTTAACTACAGAGTTCTGATGGGATTCAGTGCATTAGTGATGGTATGATTGCACCCGTTAGTGCATGAGGTGTCATCTTATATATCCTTTATGACGGTCATCAAGAGTCGCTTTTAATGTTGGTCCCATTCTGTGGTTTGGCTTAGTGTGGATGGGTCGAAGAACGCATATCCGAATACATCGAAATGACGAGTAAAAACAATTTTTTGTTCTCGAATTTAAGTGCAGATCACAAAAATAGCAGAAAGAGGAACGAGAACACAAAATCTGAGGTCAAGAATTTGCCAATGGTACTATATTGCATTGCCACGCCGTGGTTCTCACACGGGGCTTTTCGAATTGGTGTTGACGGACACGTAGTTCTCTGCGGTCTAAGAGTTAAGACGGTACGAAGTCGCTGCGTTTACTCTTGCAAAAAGAAAAAAAAAATAAGAAAATAAAAAGAGGGGTGCAAGACGAGGACTTCCCGGGAGGTAACCCATTCTAGTCCTACTCTCGCCCAAGCACGCTTAACGACGGAGTTCTGAATGGATCTGATGCATTAGTGATGGTATGATCACACCTGATAGTGCATGAGGTGCCATCGCATATATCCTTTCCAATGGTCATCAAGAGTCGCTTTTAATGTGGGTCACATTCTGTGGTTTGGCTGACTGCGAATGGGTCGTCGAACGCATATCCGAATACATCGAAACGACGTGTAAAAACAATTTTTTGTTCCCGAATAATGGTGCGGATCACTAAAATAGCCGGAAGAGGAACCATATCTCGAAATCTGAGGTAAAGAATTTGCAAATGGTACTCCGTTGCATTGCCACGTTGTGGTTTATGCAAGGGGCTTTTCGATCTGGTGTTGACGGACACGTAGTTCTCTGCGTTCTAAGAGTTACGACGCTACGAAGTCGTTGAGTTTACTCTTGCAAAAAGAAAAAAAATAGAAAAGAAGAAAATAAAAAGAGGGGTGCAACACGAGGACTTCCTGGAAGGTCACCCATCCTAGTACTACTCTCGCCAAAGCAAGCTTAACTACAGAGTTCTGATGGGATCCGGTGCATTAGTGATGGTATGATATCACATGATAGTGCATGAGGTGCCATCGCAAATATGCTTTCCAATGGTCATCAAGAGTCGCTTTTAATGTGGGTCCCATTTTGTGGTTTGGCTGACTGCGGATGGGTCAACAAACGCATATCCTAATACATCGAAACGACGTGTAAAAACAATTTTTTGTTCCCGAATATTGGTGCGGATCACAAAAATAGCCGGAAGAGGAACCCGAACTCGAAATCTGAGGTTAATAATTTACAAATGGTACTTCGTTGCATTGCCACGTTGTGGTTCGCACACGGGGCTTTTCGAATTGGTGTTGACGGACACGTAGTTCTCTGCGTTCTAAGAGTTACGACGCTATGAAGTCGTTGAGTTTACTCTTGCAAAAAGAAAATAAAAAGAGGGGTGCAACATGAGGACTTCCCGGGAGATAACCTATTCTAGCACTACTCTTGCCCAAGCACGCTTAACTACAGAGTTCTGATGGGATTCAGTGCATTAGTGATGGTATGATTGCACCCGTTAGTGCATGAGGTGTCATCTTATATATCCTTTATGACGGTCATCAAGAGTCGCTTTTAATGTTGGTCCCATTCTGTGGTTTGGCTTAGTGTGGATGGGTCGAAGAACGCATATCCGAATACATCGAAATGACGAGTAAAAACAATTTTTTGTTCCCGAATTTATGTGCGGATCACAAAAATAGCAGAAAGAGGAACGAGAACACAAAATCTGAGGTCAAGAATTTTCCAATGGTACTATATTGCGTTGCCACGCCGTGGTTCTCACACGGGGCTTTTCGAATTGGTGTTGACGGACACGTAGTTCTCTGCGGTCTAAGAGTTAAGACGGTACGAAGTCGCTGCGTTTACTCTTGCAAAAAGAAAAAAAAAATAAGAAAATAAAAAGAGGGGTGCAAGACGAGGACTTCCCGGGAGGTAACCCATTCCAGTACTACTCTCGCCCAAGCACGCTTAACGACGGAGTTCTGATTGGATCTGATGCATTAGTGATGGTATGATCACACCTGATAGTGCATGAGGTGCCATCGCATATATCCTTTGCAATGGTCATCAAGAGTCGCTTTTAATGTGGGTCACATTATGTGGTTTGGCTGACTGCGGATGGGTCGTCGAACGCATATCCGAATACATCGAAACGACGTGTAAAAACAATTTTTTGTTCCCGAATAATGGTGCGGATCACTAAAATAGCCGGAAGAGGAACCATATCTCGAAATCTGAGGTAAAGAATTTGCAAATGGTACTCCGTTGCATTGCCACGTTGTGGTTTATACAAGGGGCTTTTCGAATTGGTGTTGACGGACACGTAGTTCTCTGCGTTCTAAGAGTTACGACGCTACGAAGTCGTTGAGTTTACTCTTGCAAAAAGAAAAAAAATAGAAAAGAAGAAAATAAAAAGAGGGGTGCAACACGAGGACTTCCTGGAAGGTCACCCATCCTAGTACTACTCTAGCCAAAGCAAGCTTAACTATAGAGTTCTGATGGGATCCGGTGCATTAGTGATGGTATGATCACACATGATAGTGCATGAGGTGCCATCGCATATATGCTTTCCAATGGTCATCAAGAGTCGCTTTTAATGTGGGTCCCATTCTGTGGTTTGGCTGACTGCGGATGGGTCAACAAACGCATATCCTAATACATCGAAACGACGTGTAAAAACAATTTTTTGTTCCCGAATATTGGTGCAGATCATAAAAATAGCCGGAAGAGGAACCTGAACTCGAAATCTGAGGTAAAGAATTTGCAAATGGTACTCCGTTGCATTGCCACGTTGTGGTTTACACAAGGGGCTTTTCGAATTGGTGTTGACGGACACGTAGTTCTCTGCGTTCTAAGAGTTACGACGCTACGAAGTCGTTGAGTTTACTCTTGCAAAAAGAAAATAAAAAGAGGGGTGCAACATGAGGACTTCCCGGGAGGTAACCTATTCTAGCACTACTCTTGCCCAAGCACGCTTAACTACAGAGTTCTGATGGGATTCAGTGCATTAGTGATGGTATGATTGCACCCGTTAGTGCATGAGGTGTCATCTTATATATCCTTTATGACGGTCATCAAGAGTCGCTTTTAATGTTGGTCCCATTCTGTGGTTTGGCTTAGTGTGGATGGGTCGAAGAACGCATATCCGAATACATCGAAATGACGAGTAAAAACAATTTTTTGTTCTCGAATTTAAGTGCAGATCACAAAAATAGCAGAAAGAGGAACGAGAACACAAAATCTGAGGTCAAGAATTTGCCAATGGTACTATATTGCATTGCCACGCCGTGGTTCTCACACGGGGCTTTTCGAATTGGTGTTGACGGACACGTAGTTCTCTGCGGTCTAAGAGTTAAGACGGTACGAAGTCGCTGCGTTTACTCTTGCAAAAAGAAAAAAAAAATAAGAAAATAAAAAGAGGGGTGCAAGACGAGGACTTCCCGGGAGGTAACCCATTCTAGTCCTACTCTCGCCCAAGCACGCTTAACGACGGAGTTCTGATTGGATCTGATGCATTAGTGATGGTATGATCACACCTGATAGTGCATGAGGTGCCATCGCATATATCCTTTCCAATGGTCATCAAGAGTCGCTTTTAATGTGGGTCACATTCTGTGGTTTGGCTGACTGCGAATGGGTCGTCGAACGCATATCCGAATACATCGAAACGACGTGTAAAAACAATTTTTTGTTCCCGAATAATGGTGCGGATCACTAAAATAGCCGGAAGAGGAACCATATCTCGAAATCTGAGGTAAAGAATTTGCAAATGGTACTCCGTTGCATTGCCACGTTGTGGTTTATACAAGGGGCTTTTCGATCTGGTGTTGACGGACACGTAGTTCTCTGCGTTCTAAGAGTTACGACGCTACGAAGTCGTTGAGTTTACTCTTGCAAAAAGAAAAAAAATAGAAAAGAAGAAAATAAAAAGAGGGGTGCAACACGAGGACTTCCTGGAAGGTCACCCATCCTAGTACTACTCTCGCCAAAGCAAGCTTAACTACAGAGTTCTGATGGGATCCGGTGCATTAGTGATGGTATGATATCACATGATAGTGCATGAGGTGCCATCGCAAATATGCTTTCCAATGGTCATCAAGAGTCGCTTTTAATGTGGGTCCCATTTTGTGGTTTGGCTGACTGCGGATGGGTCAACAAACGCATATCCTAATACATCGAAACGACGTGTAAAAACAATTTTTTGTTCCCGAATATTGGTGCGGATCACAAAAATAGCCGGAAGAGGAACCCGAACTCGAAATCTGAGGTTAATAATTTACAAATGGTACTTCGTTGCATTGCCACGTTGTGGTTCGCACACGGGGCTTTTCGAATTGGTGTTGACGGACACGTAGTTCTCTGCGTTCTAAGAGTTACGACGCTATGAAGTCGTTGAGTTTACTCTTGCAAAAAGAAAATAAAAAGAGGGGTGCAACATGAGGACTTCCCGGGAGATAACCTATTCTAGCACTACTCTTGCCCAAGCACGCTTAACTACAGAGTTCTGATGGGATTCAGTGCATTAGTGATGGTATGATTGCACCCGTTAGTGCATGAGGTGTCATCTTATATATCCTTTATGACGGTCATCAAGAGTCGCTTTTAATGTTGGTCCCATTCTGTGGTTTGGCTTAGTGTGGATGGGTCGAAGAACGCATATCCGAATACATCGAAATGACGAGTAAAAACAATTTTTTGTTCCCGAATTTATGTGCGGATCACAAAAATAGCAGAAAGAGGAACGAGAACACAAAATCTGAGGTCAAGAATTTTCCAATGGTACTATATTGCGTTGCCACGCCGTGGTTCTCACACGGGGCTTTTCGAATTGGTGTTGACGGACACGTAGTTCTCTGCGGTCTAAGAGTTAAGACGGTACGAAGTCGCTGCGTTTACTCTTGCAAAAAGAAAAAAAAAATAAGAAAATAAAAAGAGGGGTGCAAGACGAGGACTTCCCGGGAGGTAACCCATTCCAGTACTACTCTCGCCCAAGCACGCTTAACGACGGAGTTCTGATTGGATCTGATGCATTAGTGATGGTATGATCACACCTGATAGTGCATGAGGTGCCATCGCATATATCCTTTGCAATGGTCATCAAGAGTCGCTTTTAATGTGGGTCACATTATGTGGTTTGGCTGACTGCGGATGGGTCGTCGAACGCATATCCGAATACATCGAAACGACGTGTAAAAACAATTTTTTGTTCCCGAATAATGGTGCGGATCACTAAAATAGCCGGAAGAGGAACCATATCTCGAAATCTGAGGTAAAGAATTTGCAAATGGTACTCCGTTGCATTGCCACGTTGTGGTTTATACAAGGGGCTTTTCGAATTGGTGTTGACGGACACGTAGTTCTCTGCGTTCTAAGAGTTACGACGCTACGAAGTCGTTGAGTTTACTCTTGCAAAAAGAAAAAAAATAGAAAAGAAGAAAATAAAAAGAGGGGTGCAACACGAGGACTTCCTGGAAGGTCACCCATCCTAGTACTACTCTAGCCAAAGCAAGCTTAACTATAGAGTTCTGATGGGATCCGGTGCATTAGTGATGGTATGATCACACATGATAGTGCATGAGGTGCCATCGCATATATGCTTTCCAATGGTCATCAAGAGTCGCTTTTAATGTGGGTCCCATTCTGTGGTTTGGCTGACTGCGGATGGGTCAACAAACGCATATCCTAATACATCGAAACGACGTGTAAAAACAATTTTTTGTTCCCGAATATTGGTGCAGATCATAAAAATAGCCGGAAGAGGAACCTGAACTCGAAATCTGAGGTAAAGAATTTGCAAATGGTACTCCGTTGCATTGCCACGTTGTGGTTTACACAAGGGGCTTTTCGAATTGGTGTTGACGGACACGTAGTTCTCTGCGTTCTAAGAGTTACGACGCTACGAAGTCGTTGAGTTTACTCTTGCAAAAAGAAAATAAAAAGAGGGGTGCAACATGAGGACTTCCCGGGAGGTAACCTATTCTAGCACTACTCTTGCCCAAGCACGCTTAACTACAGAGTTCTGATGGGATTCAGTGCATTAGTGATGGTATGATTGCACCCGTTAGTGCATGAGGTGTCATCTTATATATCCTTTATGACGGTCATCAAGAGTCGCTTTTAATGTTGGTCCCATTCTGTGGTTTGGCTTAGTGTGGATGGGTCGAAGAACGCATATCCGAATACATCGAAATGACGAGTAAAAACAATTTTTTGTTCTCGAATTTAAGTGCAGATCACAAAAATAGCAGAAAGAGGAACGAGAACACAAAATCTGAGGTCAAGAATTTGCCAATGGTACTATATTGCATTGCCACGCCGTGGTTCTCACACGGGGCTTTTCGAATTGGTGTTGACGGACACGTAGTTCTCTGCGGTCTAAGAGTTAAGACGGTACGAAGTCGCTGCGTTTACTCTTGCAAAAAGAAAAAAAAAATAAGAAAATAAAAAGAGGGGTGCAAGACGAGGACTTCCCGGGAGGTAACCCATTCTAGTCCTACTCTCGCCCAAGCACGCTTAACGACGGAGTTCTGATTGGATCTGATGCATTAGTGATGGTATGATCACACCTGATAGTGCATGAGGTGCCATCGCATATATCCTTTCCAATGGTCATCAAGAGTCGCTTTTAATGTGGGTCACATTCTGTGGTTTGGCTGACTGCGAATGGGTCGTCGAACGCATATCCGAATACATCGAAACGACGTGTAAAAACAATTTTTTGTTCCCGAATAATGGTGCGGATCACTAAAATAGCCGGAAGAGGAACCATATCTCGAAATCTGAGGTAAAGAATTTGCAAATGGTACTCCGTTGCATTGCCACGTTGTGGTTTATACAAGGGGCTTTTCGATCTGGTGTTGACGGACACGTAGTTCTCTGCGTTCTAAGAGTTACGACGCTACGAAGTCGTTGAGTTTACTCTTGCAAAAAGAAAAAAAATAGAAAAGAAGAAAATAAAAAGAGGGGTGCAACACGAGGACTTCCTGGAAGGTCACCCATCCTAGTACTACTCTCCGCCAAAGCAAGCTTAACTACAGAGTTCTGATGGGATCCGGTGCATTAGTGATGGTATGATATCACATGATAGTGCATGAGGTGCCATCGCAAATATGCTTTCCAATGGTCATCAAGAGTCCCTTTTAATGTGGGTCCCATTTTGTGGTTTGGCTGACTGCGGATGGGTCAACAAACGCATATCCTAATACATCGAAACGACGTGTAAAAACAATTTTTTGTTCCCGAATATTGGTGCGGATCACAAAAATAGCCGGAAGAGGAACCCGAACTCGAAATCTGAGGTTAATAATTTACAAATGGTACTTCGTTGCATTGCCACGTTGTGGTTCGCACACGGGGCTTTTCGAATTGGTGTTGACGGACACGTAGTTCTCTGCGTTCTAAGAGTTACGACGCTATGAAGTCGTTGAGTTTACTCTTGCAAAAAGAAAATAAAAAGAGGGTGCAACATGAGGACTTCCCGGGAGGTAACCTATTCTAGCACTACTCTTGCCCAAGCACGCTTAACTACAGAGTTCTGATGGGATTCAGTGCATTAGTGATGGTATGATTGCACCCGTTAGTGCATGAGGTGTCATCTTATATATCCTTTATGACGGTCATCAAGAGTCGCTTTTAATGTTGGTCCCATTCTGTGGTTTGGCTTAGTGTGGATGGGTCGAAGAACGCATATCCGAATACATCGAAATGACGAGTAAAAACAATTTTTTGTTCCCGAATTTATGTGCGGATCACAAAAAATAGCAGAAAGAGGAACGAGAACACAAAATCTGAGGTCAAGAATTTTCCAATGGTACTATATTGCGTTGCCACGCCGTGGTTCTCACACGGGGCTTTTCGAATTGGTGTTGACGGACACGTAGTTCTCTGCGGTCTAAGAGTTAAGACGGTACGAAGTCGCTGCGTTTACTCTTGCAAAAAGAAAAAAAAAAATAAGAAAATAAAAAGAGGGGTGCAAGACGAGGACTTCCCGGGAGGTAACCCATTCCAGTACTACTCTCGCCCAAGCACGCTTAACGACGGAGTTCTGATTGGATCTGATGCATTAGTGATGGTATGATCACACCTGATAGTGCATGAGGTGCCATCGCATATATCCTTTGCAATGGTCATCAAGAGTCGCTTTTAATGTGGGTCACATTATGTGGTTTGGCTGACTGCGGATGGGTCGTCGAACGCATATCCGAATACATCGAAACGACGTGTAAAAACAATTTTTTGTTCCCG